>WUWR02000074.1:0-107785 GCA_009982885.2 Hyles vespertilio | reverse complement strand
GACCTTATTAGTCACGACTTTGTGGAATCGTCTAGCTCATCTGCAAGCGGTGAGCAGATGGATACACGTCCCTCATCTGAAGGGGATGGTGCGACAGTCCGAGCAAGAGACCAGATCACAGCCAGCTGAGTTAGTAACTCCCCCATCACCCAGTGCCCGGAGGACGGCTGGTAAGGCAATAGCAAATAACTTACCTGGCAAACGTATTCGAAGCCAGTCAAAGATTGGTTATGACATAGAATAACGTTGTAATTATTATGACACGAACGGCCTCACCTCGCCACATCGCTTATGTAATTTTTTTTAATGTTCATTTATCGTGTTTTGTTTAGTTAGAAACATAAGATTTCTATTATAATAAGTGTTATATGTGTATAGTAGTTTAAGTAAGTAATTGTTGTGTACTGTTGAATTATTGTTGTATTAAAGGGGGAGAATGGTGTATATGCGGGGGTTGTAAAATTTTAATAAATAGTCAGTCTCGTATCGGTTGTTTTATTGTTAAACACGCAGTTCCCGCGCGTACTTACGATATACACACATATGATAGTGAGTTAATCCAGGATGGGTGTGCAATGATAGGTTTGTATACTTTAGGACCCACATATAAGATACTCACCCATATAAATAAGATAGAGTATAAGTGTAAATATGCATCTTTTTTTTGGATAATTTTAATGATTTTTTCTTATATTATGTTCAAATTATCCGTAAAAGTTCAGAGATATATGGATATTGTACTCTATCACGCAACAGAATTGCGTGCGAATAGTATTTAGTAGCTTATTCATTACAATTTTCTATATCAGATAATATGTTGCCCCCTAAAAGTCAGTGCAGTTTTAAAACCCTTTTTAGTTATCGAATGTTATGTCCCTTTTAAAACTTATAAATTCAGTTAAACTATTTGCTAATTATTTTAAGCAAAGGAAAAAAAATCTTCGATAGCCTAAATAGATACCTATGAGTATGAAAGCAAGTGTATTATTTACACACAAACATACATTAAACTCACGCCTTTCTCAGAAGACTATAGGTAGAGTATTTAAACAAAATAAAACCTGACTGACACATTCATACAAACTGTCGTATGTCGAGTGTTACCCCGTTCTCCGACCCTACTTGTGATACTGCATACAATAACAATTGTACTGGCGCCCTTTGACCCTTTCCCCGTCATCAATTTTATGGCAACATTATCCCCTCGATGCTAAGATTTTATACCCCGGAAGATGTTAGACAATATTTTGATACGGACATTGACTAGATTTACGAAATTTGCATTTTTGACTTTTATGATAGTAGAGGTCGATGACCCTTAACCCTTTCATCACTCCATCTTTGTTCTTAAGCTCAAGCTTATCTTGTTCATATATATTTTTTAAGGGGCGATGAATAAGGATTTCTATGCCAACCAGTTAGAAGCTGCAAGCAGTATTTTCTCTAGTGCAAGTTGTGCACTGCGATCATTTTTTGTTGTTGGTTTTTATTGCAATGAATGGCGAGGTGAGCATACCGTTCGCCTGATGGTAAGCGAAGTGACCGCTCATGAACAGTAGCAAAGCCAAATAACACCTTGAATTACAACGCAATGCTTGGCATTCCACTAGGCTCTCGCCATCCTGAGACATAAGATGTAAGTCTCAATATATCCAGTAGTTACTCTGGCTACCAATGTCTTCAATCCGAAACACAACAGTGCATTTAAACTGCTGTTTGCGGGAGAAATAGACATTGCGGTGGTACCCACCCAGGCAGCCTCTCACATATGAGAGACCTACACCAGTAAAAATGATTGTGAAATCATCAATAATACTTTTAACGTATCCGTACTTCGCCTGTATCAATATTGTAACTAAAATAACCCTAACAAAGTCTCTTGGCTTATTTAAATATTCATAGAACGTACGCTGTTTAAAAGCATTATACCATTCACAAAATCGAGATTCGCAAAAGACCTCTTTACAAATATCCACCATAAACGAGCTAGCAAAACGACTGAAGATAGAAAAATCCTGTCTAATAGTGCGAATGATGTGATATAAGGGAGAGCTTATGAAAGCCCGATCACATTGTACCCTAAGTTATTGACTCGACTCCTCAGTCATAAAACTGATCATATTTCTTAAATAATAGGAATATTTTCTATGTACAGGCCCGGGGAGTAGAATGTTACGTCCAGCGCTGATAAAAACTTACGGTATAGTTTGGGGAACGAATAGTGTCGGAATGTATTATGAAAAATCAATCAAGTTTATGCAGAATTGTAGCTGGAAGTATTGCACAAATTATTCAGTTATTTTTGTTATCTTGTGGCGTTGTAAGTATGGGATTTGGACCGTGGGGTCCACGGTTTGTTCCAACATAGGGAACATAGTGGGTTTTCGAAGTTTAAATAAATAAGTGAATCTGAAAGTGAAGTACATAATACAGTATTGTGTCGTAATTATCAGAAATCAGATATCAGAAAAAAATACACAATATTTTGCCATCTCATCACATCTTATGAGTACAATGTGTCATAAATAAGTAAAACCCATTCCATATAAAAAATACGCTTTTTTGTATAAGCTTGTAGGTATAATCTCTAAGAAAAAAAATATTTGAATGAATGAAAAGAATAGTTTGCGAACGAAATGATTGTGTGAATGTTGCATCGCGCTGGTTGGGTTTCAGCCAGGCTTACAGCCGAAGGTCATTAAAACGGAATGGAACCGTTTAAATGATTCAGCCTGAACATATGTACGCAAACTGAGGCTTCTCTCAGAACTTTCTACCTTTTTATATTATTTTCGATATTTACCTCATTTCTGTACCCCAATTTCCCGAAAATATTATTTAAATTTGTAACAATATATGATGAGGTACGCAAATAACTAGTGGAATAATACGGTTTGCGGTATTAAACTAGTTTTTGGAGTTTTGGTGAACCTAACATTATTCAGTTCGGAAATTGAAGCTCCGAAATTACTATCGGCGTGGACATTACTGGAATTTGAATTTACATTACTCTGTCTACGCTAAAATAAATCTGAATACTTGTGAAATACATTTCTGTATTCTGTACAATCATAACAAGTGACTAAAATATTCGTTACCTTTCTAAAACCTACAATCAACTGGCAACGGATAGTGACCTCGGGCGCTGTATGACCTCCAACTTCCGACAGCAATCCGCCAACACTGACGTGCCCTATCCGACCCCATTTGCAGAGACCGCCACGCCTCCCCGCTGCGTAAAAAGATTGGAACACGAGATGAATTCAGTGAAGCGGCAGAGATCAACTTACATCGGTCAATTGCATAACCGACAACCGATCCATCTGGCAAAGCAAATAAATTCGACAGTTTAATTTCCACGCTGTAAAAGTCAGTATTTTTTCTGTTGAATATTTTACCAAACATTATTTTATAAAATGCAAATCTGATAGGTAGGGATCGATATGTTAGCTCAAAGACTAAGTTTATATTTGCGTTTACGACACAGTAAAAAATATACAAACTATTTTATTACATTTGTGATTTTTTAAAACTCTCCTTAATATCATAGATGTATTACCGTTGGCAGTTATTAATATCTCACCTAATAATACATTAATAAACATTAACTTGAATCTGAAAATACATTACTGAAACTAATTCATGTTTAAATAATAAAATATGAATCCAAAAAAACATCACGTAACATAAATAAATCATGATATTAAACCCTGTATTAAGAGCTAGGACTGAAACAATTACTTTTAGAAAGATATTAAAAGCTTACTCAAACTAAAAAACATATTTACTCAAAGTCATGAGAATGCTGACCACGTAAAACTTCAGTGTCTAGGGAGCGCATTCGCTGGGTCTTGCCTTTCTCTCCTAATTATCTGCAAGATGAGTACTGAAGTAAAATATTTTTCTACTTACATTGTAGCACATCATTAGGGAATGTTAATGCTGGTTTTATTATTTATATCTTGTGATTGGATTTACATATGCTTGTGAACAAATTAAGTGGTATGTTTGAGTGGCAGATCGAATATATTTTTTGTTATTTTATCAATTTGAAAAACTCATTTGCATTATGCAGTGAATACTAGTGCTTCTACTTACTACTATATCTCTTGAAAAATAAGGAAAAAAGATCATCTCAATCTCACATTATGTTGTTAATATAAATAACAAGCATGTGCGGCGCCTTGTTTAAGGATTGTCAGAATGTGTGTTGTTATCATTTAAAATGTTAATAGATTTTATGGTAAAATGGAATACTAAAATGTGTACCATAGCATTATCAAGTTATCTCTTATTAAATATTTTTCCGTTTGTTTTTAAAATATTATAATGACTTACTCAAATGCGTATCTTCGATCGAAGACAGTTTTTTTTCATACAGTATAATTACCGTCCTATCAACATACAAACATACAACTGTTTCTTGCCAATATTTTTTCCGCAAACTCTAAACCAAATTAAAAACAATTTAATCTAACATTAACAATCTTTACTCATAATAACCGACGTCGAGCATACAGCCATTATTTGGCTCAGAAATAAACCATTCGAGTCGATTAACATCTCCATTACAATGTGAAGCATTTGTAGCTATACAAGTATAAGTTGATTAACCGGGGTAGAAGCGGCGAGTCGTCAACGCATTACCATAATGCTAACTGATGTCGACTCCACACGGCGACGATATTTACAGTTAGTTTGAATAAGTTTCGCGGAATATGTTTAGGGAAAAATGAAGTAATTCGATGAATGTACAGGCGAGTCTTGTGACGTAATTTGGTAGGATAATAACGTCTGGAATTGCTTAGGGGAATGTATTAAAATCTAATAATGTAGCGGTTGCTAATGTGTGCGATATTTTGTTTTGTGTTTGTGATGTAAATAAAATATTCAGACGGCGTAATTGTGTTGACTGCTAGAGATAATTATTCCTATAAATATAAATGAAAATATTTATTGAATATAAAATGTCCATACATTATTTAGATTCAGTCACTACCCGGTTCACAAGACTGTTTCAGGGAAGAACAGCCAAGTCGATCAGTACTCTATTCGGACGACTTTTTTGCAACTTTTTTGCAACGCCAGCAATAATATAGTAATTTTAGACGTTAATATAATAGAGTCAAACGGCCTTCATAGTCCGCTTAAAATCTATTTATAGCTATCTTAGGTTTTGTCACACGTCTGTCATCTATCAGATGGTCGGTGGAGCAGTAGAGTGTTGGAGTGGAGACCGCGCTTAATTAACGTAGTGTAGGACTTCTGCTGCACGTTGGACCGACGACTTGAAAGAGTTTCGGGTAACGGATGGATGAGAGCTGCTCAGACCGGGATAGTTGGCGTTTACTTGGGGAGGCCTACGTCTAGCAGTGGACGGCGATAGGCTAAAATATATATTTTTGTCTTCTTTAATATGTTTGTCTTCTTTACTCAAACTGAATTCAAAAGGTGTTCGAAAGGGACAAAACATTCGATTACTAAAATAGGTATATAAACTGTCTTTAATGCTGTTATGTTTTGTTCTGTCAAAATTTTATACATCAGTCATAAAAACAAATTAATGTAAAGTGTATCAATAACTACATTAAACATTAACATACAAGAAAATGTATTAAAATTTCGCGGCGAATGAAAAATAGAATTCCTAATTACAGTAAAATAGCAAACAATAGTAGAAAAAAGAAATTTATAATACATACATATATTCATACATGCAATTCACGCCTTTTACCCCGGAAGGGACAAGTAGAGTTGCTACCAGGATACCTGCATTTCGCCTAGAATGTTCCGCCCACGAAGTTATTTGGAGGTAAGCCTATCGCCATATCTCGCACGAATTCTTGACTCCGTGCCGATATATGGTTAAGATAGTTTATTTATCCAAAGAATTACAAATTCACTTATATGAGAAATTACATTTGTATTCTTAAGTTAAAGCACAGGTAACTTACAAATAAATGATAAGAATAGAAACTTCAGTATCATTACCCGACCCGGATTCGAACCTGAGACTTCAGCATTGTAATCGTATCGTTATAGAACTTCGCTACGGAGGCTGTTATAAAAATCATAATGCCTTGGTAATATTCTACATAATAGCCAATTCAACAAAGACTGCACTTGAAAAGGAATTAAAGCACGTCCCCTCCCAACCATTTTCGTTGAACACCTAAAATTCGTGTCACAACAGAGTTCAAGTCTAGAAATTTTTCAGTCGAAAGGGTAAAACCGATTACCTCAGTTCGCTTACCGACAATGCCGATCTGCCTGCCGTAATCGCATTTGCATTAGAGTTCAAAATTGCCTGACAATTGGCTCAACTGGCTCCAGTAGATTAGGCAACGTAAAATGTAATGAAGCTTACTGATAATGGTCCCGGCTCATTAGGTTCTTCGAAGCGGAATGGATTTGGAGTGTTTAAATGCATGTGAAGTCCCAAATGTGGACAAATGTAGCCGATACTAGATTTAGGAGACAATTATCGTTTCTGTTTTGATTTGATGTTGTCTATACTGCTTTTACTAGACACTAACCTGAGTACTGATAACCAATTACTACGCAAATTAACTGTGAAGGTAAATATCTAAAGGAAATTCCATGTCACAGATCCTAAGTATATTTTCAATGGTATTTGAAGTCAGTTAACCCTAACTAGGCCAGCATGGGAAATAATCGATTGGGCGATTATGAGTGATTCTGTACAGTCCTCGGGCAATGTTGTGCAATTGACGACGCTCTGATCGTGATCACGTCAACTGTCTGCCATTATAAATCCATTCACAAAACAATAAAAAATATATGGGTATCTCAAGACTGCTACCGAAAACGAAGCCAGTTGTAGTTTTAGTGGCTACAAAATACAATGCAATTAAAAATTTCGCATAGAAACGCGACAATTATTTTTTATGATTTTTTTAATATCGTAATTTTTGGGTGGTAAATCCATAGTTTTTGCTAATATAATAATTTAAACTCTTTTATACCTTAGATTACTTACAAATAAAAGGGTTATACACTATTATTTAGGAAAAATGTATTTACCACCAAATATGGCCATAGGAAAAAAAATAACAAAAAAAAATTGTCGCTTTTTTTTGCAACTTTTTCTGTTGCATTGTGTCTGAAGTCGTTTAAACTACCACCCGGCTTCGTTTTCGGTAGCAGTCTTGATATACCCTGTATTTAAGGTTTTTCTTATTTTTTTCGTCTTTCGTGGTCGATCTGCTACGGTAAACCCTAACTAACCACGCTGCTTACTCTTGCTTAATGAAAGTTGCTTGATAGTTAGAAAAACATTGACACTAAACTTGCAACTGCTACTTAAAATATATAATTAAAATAGTATTCAAACTCTAACAACCCGTAGTAGGACACCGTATTCAATTTCTGTGCCTAGTTTTCCATTAAGTAGAACCTATATTTATGGCATATAACAAAAGCCGAATTATTGATAAAACCCACTCAAATATTTAGCAAATGACTCAACGTAATTTTTCTGGAACAAATACCAGCGTTTCACTGGTGGTAGGTCTCGTCATCTGTGAGAAGGCTGCCTGGTGGGTACCACCGCAATGTCTATTTCTCCGTCAAACAGCAGTTTAAATGCACTGTTGTGTTTCGGATTGAAGGACATTGTAGCCAGAGTAACTACTGGACATAATTGAGACTTAACATCTTATGTCTCAGGATGGCGAGCGCAGTGGAATGCCAAGCATTGCTTTATAGTTCAAGATGTTGTTTGGTTTTGCTACTGTTCATGAGCGGTCGCATCGCTTACCATCAGGCGAACGGCATGCTCGTCTCGCCATTACAGCAATCAAAAAAAAAAAAAAAAAAAAACGTTACCATATATTTTCACAACATTACTCCCAATTAATGTGAAAAATAATATTTCATGGGATCATTTATTCAACCAAATTACTGTCCAAAATCGGGCCACTTTTGATATTTATTAATCTCTCGTCATCCACAAAAATACCACTCCTGGACTATGTCCATAGCCTACCCCCAAGAATATCACCACTCCGCGGTCTGGTACCAGCTTGCATCCATCTTCCATTTAACTACGTGATGAATTGCGAGAATGTCACCATCACTTCCGCATCCTTATAAACCTAACACTATGACAAAATTCTAATGTCAACTCAATCCAAAATCTCTTTCTCACCTTCATAATCTATACCTATTTTAAAATAAGCGTTCGTTTTGTTACAGAAAAAATATGTACACATGCACACACGTGTACTATTTTTTCTCTACTAAAATACAATTTATTTAACACATATTCTTTATGTTTCTCTTCAAAACCTATCCACTTTGTTAAATGCCTTTGCAACTAGCACGCACATAAAAACCAAATTGGCAGCTCGTTAAACAACTCTAACTTTCTACAATGCAAATAATGCAATACATTCTGAAAGGAGCGGAGACGTCTCGCCGAGAAATTGTTGAAATGAAAGCAATTGCTCCAAAATAGCAGCTAGGAATCTTATGAAGTGTTAAAAGTGCCGCGGGACGAGAGGCGCCCGACGCGACGCTTTGAATGCTGACGATCGAGAAGCCTATGATACTTTATTTGACTAGCACTATTCATTTGAGTTGACGTGTATTATATTTATTATTAAACGTTATGAAATGATGGCGCAGCTGTACAACAATAGGATGCAGAGCTGAGGTCTCGGGTTCGAATCATGGAGTCGGAAAAGTTATCGATTTTTCTATTCCTTATAAGCCCGAAGTCATAAATTTGTGCCCGGTTATGGCGATAGGCTCGCCCCCTATCCACATTGAACGGAACACACAAGGTAATGGGTGTTTGGTAGCACTGCCTACCCCTCTTGGGAAAAAGGCGTGTGTGTACGCATGTATGTAAATATGTTACTCGAAATTGTAGTATGGAACTAGCATTTAATTTCGCTTTGATAAAATGTTTTACGTTACTCTGTCTCTTGGTAACGACAAAGAAATTTATGTAAATTGTATTATAGACCTAATGACTCACATATACATTGACGTCTTAAGAACGAATGAGTAATTGAAAAACTTAAATGAAATACTTGACATTCTAATCGAGTCTCAGACTATGGTTCAAAGCTAAATTACACCACAACGAAATAATGGAGTATCTTTACTTGTAACAAATTATGACGCTGTTTTTTTATATTTAAAATATTTTATACGCTTGTTAGGCAACTATTTTGTATATTGTTGTTTAATAAATATTTGTGTCTTACAAATAACAACGCAATGAAATTCTTTATTACGTAGGACTCTAATAACCTTGCACAATATTTGTACTTACATTTTATTTGAACATTTCGGTGTGACCTTTCTAGAAAAATACATTAAGGTTTCAATATCACAGCGCTAGCGGAGAATTACCAACTACTAGTGTTTGCTCGTGGATTCGTTCGCCTAGATTTGGGCCAAAACTAAACACAATTAAATGGCTCTACAAACTCAATTAGGGCAAGTGAAAATATTTGCATAGACACCAGAAAAAAGTAAGTAAAATAAAATGTATACAAAAAATGTATAAGTAATGACACCCCAAATGCGGTTGCGTTGAATTAAAAAAAAAAAACTAGCACCTTCGATGAACAATTATTGTATAGTAAAATTGTATTGTTGATCGAAGACTAAGATACAATTATATCGATCTGTATTCTAAATAAAATCTATATACTGTGTATATAACACTCTAACACTTTTACAAACTTTCACCATTTATATTAGTAGAATAACTCAAATAATCCAATGCAACGTGACGGCCCATTAACTGAATTACCACAATACTTCATATTAGGCAATAAAAAAATAATAGTTTGTATGACGTGCTTGTATAACTTTTCTAAGGTTATGACTCCATGTAAAATTCTGAGCTTAAAAATATTTGTGCTACGTACTACATATAGGTATATACACATACATACATAAACGAAGACTGACTACTGGGCATATTAAGACGTAACATGTTGTTTGGTTTGGCTACTGTTATGAGCAGTCGTGTCGCTTACCATCAGGCGAACGGCATACTCGTCTCACCATTCATAGCAATAAAAAAGGGGCGAAGAAGGGGTAGGCAGTGGTGGCGTTCTGACCCACGATGTGATAGGTTCAAGCCTACCGCTAAATCGAGCCCAAGTTCCTAGCTCCGGGCAGATAATGTATAGAAAATCCAATATTACTTTGCTCCACGGAGTTTCAAACCTGAGACTTCAACGTTGTAATCGTAGCACAACTACATCATTGAGGCAGTCGCGCGGTACTATATACTTTACTTTTCAAAAAATAAGTTTTTTAATGTTTTTATATTATGTTTATTTATAAGTGGTTGTGCTACACGCACCAAAATGTTTAAGTATTGTAAGATATAATAATTATATATTGTTATAACTACTGTTAGTAAACCTTATTATATAAATAAAATCAAATAAATTTTAAATTTAATCAGTTTAAATCAATGACGTTTTACAAATAGACACGTCATACACTAACATAATGGCACAATAAAATGGCGCGATGCGTATTGTAATTTCAAATTGGTTCGAAGAAAGAGTAAAAAGCAAGATACATAAGTTAGAAGAAGATGAATAGACATCGCTAGTTACGTACAATAAGTGCCGCACGGTTGTTGGCCAAAGCGCGCGTGACGTAGCACCAAGCATGAAGTACGGGGTGACGTGGCGAGAGCTGTCAAACGTCGCCATGAGAGCGAATTTATTAATTTTATTTAATAAAAAATTAAATTAGTGTGTACTTGCGCACTAAATAAAATATTTTTTTGTTTCACAGTTTCAGAATCATTTGTACATTATTTTAAATCACTCTAATCTATTTTCCGCATTTGGTTTTGAGAATACAAATAGTCCAGAGAAACGTGTATCCGCGACACTGGTGAAGCGTGACTAATTGCATGGGAGGCAATTACCTTCCAAACGTCTTGCCATTACAAAGCTCGGACAACGCATCTATGCTTTATAAACATCTTAGGTTTAAATGTTAAATACGTAATGATTTAAATTGCATTCCTGGCGCAATTGTTTGATGGCGAGAGAGCATTTATCTGTAAAACAATAGGTTGCATTGAGAGAATTCCTCATGTGGTTAACAAGTATTTTGTTTCGATCAGCGTCGAACCAAAAGTTACTCTTGTATATTTTTTGATTTCGACGAAGTAACAGTTACTGAAGTATTGGGACTATATCGAAATGTGCTTATAATAAAGCACCTGGATAAACTAGACATTTATTGTAGTATGATAATAATGTATCATGCATGAAAATGCAGTCCCAGTTTAAATAGAATACTCCGACGACAACGGACTCGACGGCCTCCGTAGCGCAGTTGGTTAGACGGCCAACTGTGAAACGAAAGGCCGCGCTTTCGATCCCGCACCGAGAGAAATGTTTGTGAGACCGAAAAGTCTCTCGTGGTTCCTGATACCCACGAGACAAGATTTGATTTTAGTTTGGGATCAGGACTATGTATGTGACCTTGGGGTGTATTTATTATTATTTTAATACACACCAGTTAGATACGATTATTTCTCCATGATGTATTAATGCCCTGGGCATTAACGATGTTGACTCCTGTTTTATTATTTATTATATTGAAAAGTTACGTCATTAAAAATCATATACATTATATATTTAAATCTGTTTAATAATAACAAGTTGGAATTTTGAAAACTTGGTGATAGGCGGAACAGTAAAGGATGCAACTGTCGTGTTTTGACGTCATCTTCCATAAGGCGCGTTGGTGCGAAAGAGATAGCGTGTGATCACACTGCGTTATTAAAAATATCTGTCATTTTACGACCACTTTAATGCTGTTTTAAATTAATGTTTCTTATAATGGATCCTTGCGGCTATGAATTATTAATACCTGTCCAAAATTAAATATTGGATATATACTTATTATATTAAGTGGTCAAATCCCGACGCATATATTATATTATGCTGAACCCAATATGTATTGACATTACATCTTGTAATATATCTTGCTATGTACATGTTATTACTCACATTCGTGGCGCACATGAATGTTACTAAAGATAAGTGAGGATCACTAATTCATTTGTCGGATGTTTTAGCTAAAATCAATAGCCGTGGAAGCTCATGTTACATAGTTTGCATATAGTATCAAGCTGTATATTCTCTAATACTGTGTAAGCATTTACTCACGATACAAGCCCCCTTAGCCAGTTACAATCTATTCTCTTTCTACAATCGTAACGCCTTGACGTAAGCGATGACGTTTGTATGTTGTACAACGCCATCGGCTAACTCTCATACAAATGCTATCCAAGATGCAATTTGGCGTCAAGGCGTTAACGATTGTAGAAAGAGAATAGATAGTAACTTGGCTGAGAGTGCTGGTTTTGCTCTCTCTATGGCTTATATAAAGCTTATGGTTATTTTGTTTCAATTAGCCATGCAATAAGACTGCCATTTGCTCTTTTTCTGTGTGTTACTTTAATGTTTTGTCCTTGGTGTTCAAAAAGTATAATTTTACAAAAGGTTGCTTGCGCCATTTTTGACTGTTACCCAATTAGTATTAACGGAGAGAATATTTATTAAACTAGTCACTACATCAGTATCAAAATTGTCAAGTCCAATAGTTTAAAATGTATGCTTTCATCCGTTTCTTCTATACAATTTTTGAATATGCAACATTTATAAAATGTACATTTAATATAAGATTCTACTTCCACAAATTACTTTGGTGTACATTGCTGTTTTTCCTTACAAAAGTAAAGCGTGTGTGAAACATTTGCAAGAATACTAACCATCAAGTAGAGTGACCACACGACGGGCTTCTTGCCGGGAATTCAGGAAATTCCGTTCCGTTGAAAACTTATTAACCTTCTGTGGCTTGACAAATGCGCTAAAAGTACAAATATACCTCATACAACAAATATTTTAGAAATTGCTAATTTCACAGTTGTTTTGTGGAGTAAATAAACAATGTTTGTCCTTATTTTTATACCAAATATGGTGATGTTATTGTATCTCGCGAAGTTAGTGATTTGTGAACACAATAAAATACTTCATATTCGTCACAAAAAAGATCGAGTAATTTAATGTGATTCAATATTTTCTTTTACACCAGGTATTGAATTACTGTTCCATTATTTTAATAAATATTTCTACTGCATGAGATAATTATGTCCTGATTACATTTTTTTTTAATATTTAAATAATTACTGATGACTGCCACGGTGATGTAGTTGTACTAGGGTAGGTTTACAAGGCTGAGGTCTCGGGTTCGAATCCCAGATTGGGCAAAGTGATATTGCATTTTTCTATTGATATTATCAGCCCAGAGTCAAAAATTTGTGCCAGATATGGCGTTGGCTCGCCACCTGTCACATTGTGGGACGGACCATACAAGGCGAAATGTGAGTGGTCTGGCACCTCTGTCTACTCTTCCAGGACAAAGTCGTGAGTTTATATATGTATGTTGTAATTACTAAAATACATTTTACAAAGTCTTGTTTTACACGTTTTTTACGGTATATAGTATTGCGTGTCGAATTGCAATGATTCGCGGATTCTTTTAATGGAATCGTCATGAGATCGCTATCTGTCAGATAACGACACCGCTTTTGTTTCTTTTGTAATTTCTTTTTTCTTTCATTGGAATGGATTACTATCGGATGCATAAAGCCACCCAGTTTGGAATGAGGATTTGTTTAATTGCAGTTTTAATTATTTGGAAATGTTAGTGACTTTGTAAAACTTTGCCAAGGGAAATGATACCAATGGTTTCGTATATTTATTGATTGAATTTATTCATCCTTTATTATTCAGGTTCTATCTGCTATGTTGCTGGCTATTTGTTGTTTTCCCTCTCTTTCTTTTTTCTCTTCAGTCACAGGAAGTCCACTGCTGAACATAGGCCTCCCCCAAGGATCTCCACAATGACCTGTTGGAAGCGGCCTGCATCCAGCGATTTCCTGCAACCTTTACCAGGTCGACCGTCCACGTAGGTGGGCTATGCTTGCCAGCAGGTGACTTCCACTCGTTGTTTTTATTGGTTTGCTCCAGATAAAATGTTTCAATTACTAACAATACTCACGAAAAATGCTAACAGCAGTAAGGCCAGCGCAATTAACTGATGTAAATCACCTTACACTTTACAGTAGTTATTTATTTATTTATTATTTATGCTTTATATTATAGTTTGTAAACAGGCGGACTTAATGCCCGAAGCATTCTCTACCAGTCGACCTTTGGATGGTGCAGAGAGTGAAATAGTAGGCGCATAAATTCAAGTATTTAGCATTATGAAAATGAACGATAGAATAATATATATATATAAGATAAATATATAGATATAAATATACATGGCAAAATACATAGATATACAAATACATATATACATACCGGGTATCTCAAGACTGTTACCGAAAACGAAGCCGGGTGGTAGTTTTAGTGGCTACAAACACAATGCAACTAAAATTTTCGCATAGAAACGGGGACAATTAGTTTTTATGATTTTTTAAATATCGTCATTTTGGGGTGGTAAATCCATAGTTTTTGTTAAAATAATAATTAAACTCTCTTATATCTTAGAGTATTTATAAATTAAAGGGTATACACTATTATTTTAGGAAAAAAAATATTTACCACCAAAATATGGCAATAGGAAAAAAATTTCAAAAAAAAAATTGTCGCTTATTTTGCAACTTTTTCTGTTGCATTGTGTCTGAAGTCGCTTAAACTACCACCCGGCTTCGTTTTCGGTAGCAGTCTTGATATACCCTGTATATAATACCTAATAAAGTCTAAACAGGAAAAGTATGTTTAAAGTGACTCTGCCAATTTATGAGTAAGTGTTGGCGAACCTTCATCTTGAATGCCAAACGGGTACCGGACGCCCTAATATCGAGGGGGAGTGCGTTCCAAAGAAGAATAGATTGTATAGAGAAGGAAGAGTGGATAAAGTCTGTGCTATGAATAGGACAATGGAGTAGGAGATTGTTGTTTGAACGAAGATTCTTATTATGGTTACTGCCTAAGTATTGAAATTGAGACGTTAAATAAGAGGGAGAAGTAGGGGGTAGTTATGTGCGTCGCAGCGGAAATAAATATAAATTATACGATAAGTAGGTAGCTTATAACGCATTAGTGAAAACATTAAATCACAACATTACCCGCACTTATAAAATAGGCATAAACAATGGATTGCAATCACCGCAACCACAAACTCAAGTCCGCAGTAAATACTCGTATTTGTTGAATACTCTCCGGGCGCCTGCGAGGCGGTGGGAGTCCGCTTTATTTGAATAATTTGATTAAACCCAGCCGCAGCGATGGACTATTGACGGCTGGTCCTTAGGGCATAAGAAATAAAGACCATTATCGCGCCGTAGGACCACACAACACTTCATAGAGCGGGTTTGTTTCTTAGAAATAAGCAGAGTTGTATACGATTACGTTTTTAAAGGTTAATTAAAAGTCAATATTTGGTACGTTTTTTGTTGAATGGCTGGCGAAAGGTTAGATAAAAGTTCTTAAGGGTAAGCGGGATAAATGTGTGGGTCGACACTTTGGTACGGGATGCTTCACAACATTGCATATTCATGTTTAAATAAGATATGGACCGCCATCAAAAGGGTTTTGTTATTTAAATCTCTGTGATTATAATATGGTTAATGATGTAGGTCTTCTATAAAATAGAGTTTAATAAATATAGAACTCTCAAATACGTATATTTTTGGAAATACAAATCAACTGTCACAAAATGAGGAAAAATATGAAAATCAGATAACTTTGGTTACAATCTAGATAAAATTGCTTGTTGTACGAAATTATTTAATATACTTGATAAATTCATAAAAATATGCATAGAATGTTCTCTATAAAGTCCAAGCAATTCAAAGTCATATTTCAATATTTCAAAACCTTGGTTAATTTGTACTTCAAAAAACCTTATAAATTTCCAGCATACGAAAAGCTATATATTTGAATGTTTAATAAACTGTGAAAAATGAATAATGAAACGGGTCGAAAAACACTCTACGGAATAAAGGTTTTTCACAATAGCATTAAAATGAACCATAAACAAGTTGAGCAGTTTTCTTTGCGTCTCGGTCGTTGCGCGAGTGTTTGCGTCCACCAGTTTTTAAGAAAGGTCACTGAAGCTGCTATATCTCGGAAGTCCACCTAAGTGGGTATTAAGCTACAATTACTTTTATAATTCTTTGGAAGTTTGTACATTAAACTGTATTGTATAGAAGGAGTCATTATTTTTGAGTGGTATTGGTTTTAATATCATCTTTTTAATACGCTTTTATTTGCTTGAGACGTATGTATCTAAGTATGTAACGTAATCTTTGAACATGATTTTGACCCCCTTCAAAACGTCGGATAACCGAAATTTGGCATACTTATTAAGGCCGATGGCAATTCAATATTTTAAACATATTAGCGTACGCTATTTTAATAATAGTTAAAAAAAAAGAGAAAATAAATTTTAATAAATTTGAATTAGATAAATAGTGTAGAAAAAAATGATTTATTGTAAAAAAAAGCGTGGGTACTTTGCAGGATATTATCAAAATAACCCTTCTAGTCATATAGTTCATAAAATATTTAGAACTATGACACCAGTGCACCCCACGCTTTTTACAACTACATATTTTTTTATTGCACTATTATTTTAATTCAATTTATAAAAAAATATATTCATTTTTTTTCTATTTTCTATTTTCTATAAAAGCATATTTTTTAAGTGTTTTAAACTATTATTTTTTTGTCCTATTATTAAGTAATTATGCATAAAATCCATATTCTGAATTATATGCTGGCAATTAACACTTCTGCCTTTCTATATCTGCCTTTAAACGTCCCACTGCAGTGCACGGGCTTCCTTTACAATCGACAGTAGGATTGAGGCGTTTCTGTATCAGCCCATAAAATTATGTCCCACTGCAAGGAGAGTGGTTACGCCATATAGTCCACTACGCTGGCCCAGTATGGGTTGACGAGGGTTAGGCCGTTCTTAGTTGGCGTGAAAAGGTATAAGGGTATGCTATAAAAGAAAAAAAAAATTGCTGTGAAGGCGGAATGTAAAAAAATCAAAGCTGTAGTTTGGGACATTGAGGAAGAACACTATGGGACGAGCGCAGATTTTGTCTTGTTTAGGACTGACCCTAGTCAGATTCCTAGCATGACATAGGAATACAAATATTTTCATAATCTTCTCTAAATTACAAATAATAATTAAATCAAAAGCTAAATTACTACTAAACTTACACAGCTCTATATCTTATCGTATTATTCAATTTCTGTCAAATAACACACATCGTCACAATTTCCAAAACAATGTGACTCGTTATTACCTTTCGGCTCCTTATAGAATAATCAATCATTCCCAAAGGCTTTGATGTCTTTAATAAGATAGCTAATTGATAGTTTTAACACCCGGAATATAAATCTCTCTACTTAACATCGTGTGTAAAGTAATAGGTAACATACCATGTAGTATATGAAAAATAAAGTTGTTTTGACGATTTAAGGATTTGTTTTTCTTTTTTTTAAATTAGGTCACAAATGTAACAACGTACTTAGTTTACATCAACAAAAATAATAAGTAGGAAACGAATAATTCACTCCCAAAAACAAGTCAGTTGCTACGCACATGCCACTACGCCGTAGCGCGCTACGTCGTAGCAATCATACGAAGTATGGTCGGATGCCATGTCAAAGGAATTCTATAAAACGTGTATACAGCAGAAATACTTTTCTTTAGTGTAACGAATGATGAAAAAAGTCTTAAGCGACGCTTCGCGTGACCGTATGCGTGGTCAATCAAAATTTGGGCAACGAGAAACGGAGTTTGTTTGAAAAATGTTACATAACACTTTTTCGTATCAGATACAATTACGTTTACAATTTGTTTAAAACAGCATGAGTATAACCTTCAGTATATTTTTTTAACGCGTAAATCCTACATTATTAAAACGATAAAGTAATTATTAAAACCTAAATATGAGTAAAAACACCAATTAGCAAAACCTATAAAATAAAAACCCCATTACGTTTACAGACGCATTACCCATTATATTATGCAAATAAGCATTTCCATTATACACGGACTCAATTAAAGAACAACAAAACTTACAACAGACCAGCGTCGCGTCGCCTATAAAAATTGCGATGTAATAATACATCCTTATAATTTCACAAAGCCATTGCAAGTCCAATAAAACTGAGCCATTTGGAGTCACGCAACACTGTATTTAGGATGGTGCATTTCGCGTGCACATTACGTTCGAAGAAACGTTATTACGATTTTTTAAATGATTTTGCGGTCTCTTTAACTGGCGACTAATATTTTCTGTTTGAGTAATAGAAATCTCGGTAGGCAGCATGGAATGTTTTATTTCTACGGCGAGAAATTTTCTTTAAACCAGGGAGGTTACTCTATAACGAAACTCGACTATTTTGACGTTCGACATGGTTTATAAGTTGATTACTTTTATAAATATTTTTATAATATATATTAAATATATTTCCATAAATGTATCAGGAACTACGAGGTTTTTCGGTCTCACTAACCCCAAACCCGGAAGACATATTTGTGGGCTACACTTTTTTCTTTTGGGGAACCCTCTCATTTCACAGTGAGCGTGTTACCAATTACGCCACGTTTGCTATCAGATTAATACTATTCCCTACAACACTTATCATTCACTCCGAACTTAGTCTATAATTACGATGTACGATAGAGGATGTAAACATTTTGTAGAGTGCCTAGGCAATTTTTTACAATTTTACACATAACGGTAGAACATTCCAGTTTCGTTTTGGATCGTAGATCACCCGCTCAGTTTAGCTAATATAGCCATTGTATTATCGGAATATTGTAGTATATTGTGAGGCCAGCTGTAGATTGCGGCGTACCCCTGGCATTGCCAAAGCATTGAGGCGGTTAATACGGCTATATACTATATGCCATAAAATAATAAGTTAACGTACAAGCAATCATAGTGCACTAATAATATAGAATTTGTGAAAATACTAGCGGTCGGGCCCGGCTCCGCCCGGGTGCATACACGTTTTAAAATGGCGGTCAAAATGTTTAATTCTGACTATCAGTTTAGAATATCGACCATCGGACCACGAAAAACGAACCAAATTTCCTCGTATTTGCTAGAAATATCACTACTTGCTTTCCTCCTATAGGTCATAGCGTGATGATATATAGACTTTCTCAATAAATGGACTACCCACACTGAAAGAATCAGTCAAATCGGACCAGTAGTTCCAGATATTAGCGCGTTCAAAACAAACAAACTCTGCAGCTTTATAATATTATAGTATAGATTAATAAAAAAAATTTAAATAAAAATCTGTGGAACATTTATATACAAAGCCTTCGCCAAAAATATCAGGAATATCACATTTACCTTGCATAAATAGATATTTACATTATAATGATGAGTTCTTAGAAGCTCTAACCAAATCCGTAAAATTTATTTTGTGGCAAACTACTTAAATTTTCACCTTAAGATTATTGAGGATAAAAAGGGATGTTCAAAATAAAAAAAATGCGTCATGGTCCAGCTATGTCCGCCTGAATAAAGGGGACTTTCATTTTAATTCCAAAAATAATATCTCTTTTTATTATTACACCAAACTTTTACATTTCATATTCCTTACTCTTTGATGCTAAATGTGAGCGTTGAAAAAGATAAAATGTGTATCGTAAAACGTCAGTACGTTTTTTCTGTATTTTAAGGAGTGTATCTTTTCGTTAACGGGCTGACCTTTGCGCCTTAAAATTCCCTTTGTCCTTAATTTTGAAGACGCATAAAATCAAGATCTAGATTTACAGCGTCGTAAAGGCAAGTTTCCGGCAGATTTTTTTTGTAAAATCGAAGTAAGCAGCTGGTTGACCTACATTTACTTACTAAGTAAACTAATTTAATTTTGTCTTCACTATATATAGGCAATGTAGTAACGAAAACTTTTCTTTCGTATATTATTGTGTCCTCGAATTTATTATTTTATTATTATTAGTATTTCTGAAAGAAATGCGGTGTAAAAAAGACAGGTGTTCTTTTATACTTACAGACAATTAAAAACCTCAAAGAAATTTCAATCCCATAATAGGACACTCCTTAATAAAACAGGTACAGTCAGCAACATAAGTCATTGCACACTTCACATTTTTGTTAACCTTTTTATGATTAAAATGTGTACGTACTACTCTGTAGTCGTAAAATATACCAAGTAAAGTCATCTATACCGAAAAGTGCCATATGATATCGAAAATAATTATTATTTGGATGATAAGACGATTCCAAATCTCGTGAATGTGTAGCGACTTATGTTGCTGACTGTACTTAACATAAAATAATACCGAAGCATATTTCAAGCCCTCAAGTTAGACAAATGACAACAAAGGACGACACGAGTGACCTGCCCGAAGCTTACATCTCAAGCTAGAACAGTGCTTAATAACCCAAGTTGGCAACTCAAAGTGCCACTGGCCTCGCCACCGGACATTGAATCAACAGCCTTTATTCAGCAGCCATGTTTATTCGAGAAGCCTAAGCGCTGTGCTTTAACAATTCTCAGAAATGAAGTTCATTCAAGGAGGCTTGTACGGTGCGTCTTTGCGTACAAAGGACTTTACTGTTTCAGTATTGCAGGTAAATAGTGATGACTGACTGGATGGATGATTCTACGTATTTACGTTCGTTTGGTTATATATAAGAGAAACAGTAATTAAGCTACTGTTGTTCAGGTGAACAAATTATGGCTTTTAAAATATTAAGCAATGTATAGCACATCTCATAGTAGAACTCGCACGGTTTGATATCAAAGCCACAGGCAAAACTTAGTCATATATTCTATTTAACTGACTGTGTATTATATATTTATCTGTATAGGCTTTAAGTCTACCCTGTTTAAGGGGCTGTTTGTCAGGCAACAATGACACAAAGCCACCGGACGTGGGGACGGTGTAAGCAAGTAGTCTGTTCTATCTTAGTTACAACTGTAACTCCCTTCTGAATATTATCGTGATTCAAGCACTAAGATTTTTACTCTTTTGTTATAATAGAATATATTATGAAATATAAATTTATTTATATTTATATGTGCTTTATTGTACACCAAAATGAAAGTCGTATACAAAATACTTAAAAACTAAAGACATGATTAAATAGGCGGCCTTATCGCTAGCTGCGATCTCTGCCAGGCAACCTTTGGATGGGACTGCTTTATTTATTTTTATTTTTATTCTTTATTGTACATGACGAAAAAATACTAATATTCCTTATAACAAAATTTAAAATAAGTACAATCGGCGGCACTTAATGCACAAGGCAATCTCTTCCAAGCAATGTATGGAACCTTTGAAGTATTAATTAAGTCTCACGTTCATTCTATAAATGACTGTCTTCGTGACTGAACAGAGCAAGTATATTAATAAAAAATGTCCTGTGCCTCTTTTCGATTACAGAACCACTCTTAATCGTACTGTCGATTGTAGAGGAGGCCCGTGCCCTGCAGTGGGACGTATATGGGCTTATACAGAATAATAGGAATAATTTCATAAACTTAAATAAATAAAATAATTTAATGTCTTAATATTATTCAATGGTTATCAAAAGTCTTGAGACTGTACTAAAATAAACATCAACGTTCGCCGTGTTTAAGTTAAGTAAATAATTTTATTATATCAAAACTTTTCGAATATCTTAGAGCGATCCATTGATTTCTTAATTAACCAATTTTGGTAAGATTCTATTCTTAGGATTATGCTAGGAAATCGGCCAAGTCGATAATGAGAAACTTCTGTGCTCCGAGAGATATGAAACCAATAAAAGCAAATATGTGAGACGCATTAAAAATGAACGGCTGCGGGGCGGTTAAAATTATTTATTTCCTTTTCTTTAGCTAGTAGTGGTTTGGTGGATCAAAAATTAAATGAAAATTAAATCAAGACTCTTACTATCTCTATTGTTATACATATGTCATCACCGAGTTGATTTTTAAAAACTTTGTTATAAATGGAATACCAACGCCCTCTTTAAGCGTTCGATAGAATATACGTTAAATAGTGACAGGAGATGTCAGGGACTTGATAAAAAAAGTCATGAGCATCTCAAGAGCCTGTAAGCTAGCAGCATGGTTAGTGAGATCAAGTGAGCAAATGTTATCATTTGAAAATAGTGCTGTAAGAGCGTGGAGACCGTCTCACGTTCCGTGAGAAAGATTGTCATTTCCTATTATTAGATCTGACACATCCCCACGTACGCCTACGATACTAAGCCATAACTAGCTGTGAAGCTTAATAACGAGCATACACCCAGTATGATAACAAACTTACATTCTAGTAATTTCTTGTATATAATTATAATGTTCTAATGTTTAGATAATATGTTGTAAATTAAAACAATAGCAGTATTATTGTTGCATTTTGTCAGATTACCAACTAATATATTTTTATGAAAGGGAGGTACATGGGCAGGCAGGCCACCTTATGACGATAGATCTTTATAATATTTCCTAGTCTCTACTCATTATCTTTTCAACCAATGATTGTAAAAGGTGATAATTGCAAACCTTAAATATCTTGAATATCCCATTTCTTTTATTAACAAATATTGTAACCAACTCACGTTACCTATCCATTTCAATTTGTACACATTGCAAGACCTGAAATTCTTACAAAAACGTGGAAAACTCAAAACGTACTCGCATTCAGCCGCCATCCCACCTACTTTATCGGAATTGTACCTTAAAACCCTTTGCCTATCGAGTCCCTTACATGTATGTAGATGCTTATTGGAAGCCTTTCCTTTGTGCCGTTACGCGTGACGTTTTGTATGAGATCTTTTTATACACTTCCAGCAACTATTGACTGTGTCCTAATATACCTACGTAAATATATTGCCGCATTTCTATTTGACCAGGGAAAATAAGGTTTCAGTGTGAAAGGGCTGAACTGTGTAACTTAGAGTTTTAAGTTGTGGTTCTGTATAAAATTGCTTTTTATTCTTTCTGTGTTGGAGTAATAGTGGAAAAATGATTAGCTGTGCAAAAAAGGACTTCAGGCGGTAAAAAAAAATATAGATCACTTTTTTCCTATCATATTTACATACGTATGCATTTACAAATATGACAGTTAATTTAAAAAATTATGTATGTTGTGTGTAATTTTTTAATTGGCTCTCACAGGAGGTCAGATAATTGTAGATATTAAAAGTCCCAATACTGTTGTATTTCCAGATCAGTCAATAATCTATGACATCTAAAGTGGAATAGTAGGTTGACCGTTCATATCAATAAGTAGATTTATTTATAAGACTAGAACTACTTTATCATGTTAAATCTAGACTTAATATTGATTATTCAGATATAACTCTTCACTGTAAATCCTTAACTTTGCAACCAACTTCAAGTTATATAAATTAACATACTCTACACAATACATTAGCATAATTACTACTTTGTAGTGTTATAGTTCTTAGTTTAACTTTAATGCACTCACGTCTTACAATTAAACTTATTTAATTATATTATTAATACTATAAATATTTTTAAATTTATTACTTCTAGGAAAACATCGTGAGGAAACCTGCATACCATAGCGATTTATAAGAATTTCTATGGTATGTAAGTCCACCAACCCGCACTAGGCGAGCGTGGTGGACTATATGGCCTAACCACTCTCAATCGTATTCTTGATTGTAGAGTAGGCCTGTGCCCTGCAGTAGGACATACAGGGTATATCAAGACTGCTACCGAAAACGAAGCCGGGTGGTAGTTTAAGCGACTTCAGACACAATGCAACAGAAAAAGTTGCAAAAAAAAGCGACAATTTTTTTTTTGTAATTTTTTTCCTAATGCCCTATTTTGGTGGTAAATACATTTTTTCCTAAAATAATAGTGTATACCCTTTAATTTATAAATACTCTAAGATATAAGAGAGTTTAAATTATTATTTTAGCAAAAACTATGGATTTACCACCCAAAAATGACGATATTTAAAAAATCATAAAAAATAATTGTCGCGTTTCTATGCAAAATTTTTAATTGCGTTGTATTTGTAGCCACTAAAACTACCACCCGGCTTCGTTTTCGGTAGCAGTCTTGAGATACCCGGTATATGGCTGATACAGACAGATTTCTTCTAGAAGCGACTAGCATATGTATGTATAATGTTCAGTTTACCAACTTTCTGAAAGAGTTTACTGGCCGGAAATATTTATTGGAAGGCAAAAAATCACAACTAATACCAAATGTATAAAATCATATTATGTTATCGATAATTGTATACTCGCAGGTACAAGGTAATGGACCAGTATTTTGTACCCACCCTAGGAGACGTGGAATGTCTACTAAATAGCTCCTTTTTTCTTATCTTTGTCCTAAATTCTATGCTAAATAAGTAATCAGTAAAAATAAAAAGTCTCTGAGTGTGACTGTGTGTTATACATTGTAAACCTTATGATGCAGATATTCACAAGCGGCGATGATAATTTACCATCATATGAACCGAATGTTCGTTTACCCTTTATAATATAAAAAAAAACCAATCAAGTCAAATAGACTTAACATCTTATGTCTCAGCAGGGGCGTGCACTCCTTGTAGGCAGAAATGCAGTGCTTTACTTGCCATTCACAGATATTTTATTATAACGTTCGTACGTTTGAGATGACTAATTTACAGTAAATAAATAAATAAACAAAATATAATAATTTAAAAACGCCTAATATTTTATAAATAGCACCTATTTGCAATCACACAAACATTATGGTTGCCACGCGAAAAGCAAGAGGCGCTGCAAAGCAAAATAATGTACCTAATCAACCAAGTCATGCCGCCGCGTCCCGCATGACATTTGTTTACATGTGTGTAGTAATTTTGGTGTCCGTGCACAGTCGCAAACGCACACACCCATGAATATTGAAAGCCGCGACTCCTGCGGCAGGCCTTGGGAGTTCGGCAGTTGTCGGGAGTAATCGTAAATGTTCGTTGCCTATAATACGAGTAAAATTAATAGGCTGGAATCTAATAAATCACCTATGCACATTATGCATTTTTGGTTAGTAAGGTTTTATTTGTTTAAATAGAAATGTTTTGTGTTTTGCGGGGGCCAGTTTGCTTTTTTATGAGTTTTTGCCATAGTTTTTGCATTGTTTACTATTTTATACTAGTATGTTTGTAAAAAAAAATAATTGATTTCTTAACGGATTTTTCATTTTAACATTTGAAAGTGTGTACATTTAACAGTTTATTACTAAGTTTCGATATTAATTGTAGTCATTTGCTTTTACTAGTGTGTTTGTTTATTTTTTTAAATGTTATTTGATTGCGAGGTTTATGTTAAAAATGTATGTTATCAAATGAATGAATGAGGTGGCCGAAATCTTGCGTTTATTTACATCGGGATAGGTATAGTAATCTCAACTAACCGGAACCTTGAATATGTGAAAATTGAAAGCTGACTAGGTGAGTTTTTTTTATTTTACTTAGAATTTCTTCCGCCGCGACGATCGATCGCTGTTTTGTCTGCGTTGCCGTAGAAGATGGACATGAATAGTACATCTAAGACTTGTTATGTTGGCATGGTTTTCGACTTAGAGATCCGTCGCGGGGCTGTGGCTATGCTAAAAAACTATAAAAGAAAATGTTTTTGTGACCGAGTACTCCGCCGCATACCCAGTGTTATAATCCTGTGCACGCCGCTGTGTCTCAGGATGTTGAACGCCCGCCCAGTGGTCAAGGGGCGTCAGAATTCCACCACGGTATCCCCTGCCTGTCGTAAGAGGCTACCCGACTATCGGAAGGAAGGCTAAAGGAGCTTTATTCTCGTTAAAAAAAAAGGATGTAGAACGCAGTGGAGTGTCAAATGTCAAATCAATGAATTGCTTTGTATTTTAAGCTGTTGTTTGGTTTTGCTACAGATCATGAGCGGTCGTATCGCTTACAATCAGATGAATGGCGTGATAATCTCGCCATGCATTGCAATAAAAAAAAAACATAACTCCGCATCACACTGACACAATATCAGCAAATATGTTCTATTCGTAAATAAAAATAAATCTAAAAGGCTCAATAAAACCTACAATACAGTTAGGTAAGTGGCAGTAATTGTCGAGCATTTCCAACGTTCTGACCTACTTATAGAGTTCGTATTCGGCGACCCGACGCGACTGACTGACTAATCTGGCTCCACTTAAGTGGGTTTCTATCAACATTATGAAGTGTGCATTATGCCGAGAGTGTCATTAAGTGACATTTATCGGTTATGTCAGAATACATTAGCTGAATAGTTTCGTAAGTTTTCACGCGATTAATCCTGGGTGTTAAACTATTTGTATCGGTGTTATTATTAAAGTATTATTTAGGTATGTTAAAAGTATTATTATTTCAGACAGCTCAAAACCATGCGAAATGGATTCACTGTGGATGCCTTTACTCCAAGTAGAGATAGGACTTGAATGATGATATAAATTATTTGTGTCCTCATTGTGTAGGTATAAATATTACAGGAATTTTATATACAATTTTCAGCCTCCGTGGCGCAGTTGGTTAGACGCCGCCTGTGAAACGAAAGGCCGCGGGTTCGATCCCCGCACCGAGAGAAATGTTTGTGTGGCCCACAAATATTTCTTCCGGGTCTGGGTGTTTGTGAGACCGAAAAGTCTCTCGTAGTTACTGGTACCCACGACACAAGACTCGATCTTAGTGTGGGGTCAGGACTATGTATATGACTGTTGGGTGTTATTTATTATTATTTATAATTTACCAGAAAAGCATGATTTCCCGAACACTTACAAAAAATCTGCAGATAGTTTAACATTAAATTATTATTTTTCTAGTTCCTCTTAGAAACGCGATTTTTCTTAGCATAAGAACATAGTGTTAAAAATGTTCTTCACAGAATTTTCATACTTATTATTAAAGATCAGTCAACACTGTCACTTCCATTAAACGTGCATGGTTTAATATTTAGTAACTACTCCTAAAACCTCAATTTAAAACATTGTGCGTCACACAAAAGCACTGTCACTATATCACAACATTTTGTTCCCACTCTAGTTTCATACGCAAAACATAATGCAAACTACCGAAAACCTTTTAAGGCACCTCATAAAAATGTACAAAATAGTTTGCTCACAAAGCAATTTCGTCACCCACTCTCACTGGGTACTTAATTTATGAACGCGAGATAAAAGCACCTGATTACTTAGCAAGTCTTAAAATAATAAGCTTCCTTATAATCTGCTATGTTGCGGCTCGTGGAAAAATCCAGCGCAGATTTTTTCTAATTAAAATTCATGAGGTCGCGTTAGGGGCACGACACACTGACAGTCTCGTAGCGACAGTGAATACGTGTCATATTTTTTTATTTAAAGCGTGTTTATGGCGATAGTAATATTTTTTTCTTTGCGTTTTAACACTTTAAGAGTGTTTGAAAATTTAAAAGACGTGGTAAATTTTTATTTTTCAAATTAAAGTTAATAAACAGCCTCACATTATATGTGTTTTTTAACAGCTGATCCATTGTAATTATCTGGAAGAGATTGCTAATAGCAATAAAAGTTCCATTTGCTGCACTCTCTAATTATTATATAATGGTTAGATATGTCATATGTTTATATTAAGTGGTGTAAAAGCAAGTGATCTATCTAAAGTTCATAAGTTGAGAATAAAAACATTTTTAGAATAGTTTCATTTTTATAAATTGGGCGCCTATTGGAAAGATTGGTATGCATAGAAAGCCCTTAACCGAAATGTAAGGAAAAGAGAGGCGAGAGGCTTTAGACCTGCAATAGGATGTCACAGGCTGATTATAATAATATTACGAGTAGTTTCATTCACATTATAACTATTTGGATATGAAACTACTCACTCACAACTAATGTAATAGTGAATGGAACTCGTCATAAAACAATTTACTAGTCCACGAATATATCAGTCGATTCATAAAATTTTAACCACAGACTATTCTGACCCTTACAAATTTTAATAGGTCCGATATAATAACATGAACGATGTGTGTCCGTACTTAGGCATTTAAAAGATATCTAGGTCGACTAAAACTTAGGTCTATAAAGTTAATATAGCGACGCCCACGCTGTAGATATTTTCAGCGTACACACCGATGGCTCATTAGGTCGAGTAACTCGCTCAATTGAGCAATTAATTAATCGAATTAAAATGTATGTATATTTGTAAGAGGATTGGGATACCAGCAGCAAAAGATATGAATTGGGTTGTGTACTAATCATAATTGAAGAGAGTAAAAATGATATATTGTTTTTTTTTTTTCGAAATAATTCCTTTAGGTAGCGCTGTAGATTTTTTTTTTTTTATTGCATTGAATGGCTAGACGAGCAAGCCGTTCGCCTGATGTTAAGCGATACGACCGCTCATAAACAGTAGTAACATTCCACTGCGCTCGCCATCCTGAGACATAAGATGTTAAGTCTCAATATGTCCAGTAGTTGCTCTGGCTACAATGTCCTTCAATCCGAAACACAACAGTGCATTTAAGCAGTGTTGTTTCACGGGAGAAATAGACATTGCGGTGGTACCTACCCAGATGGCCTCTCACATATGAGAGACCTACCACCAGTAAAATATACCAAAATAAAATATACCAGTATAGCCCACGTACGTCCCACTGCAAGGCAGAGGCCTGCTTTATAACTAAGAATGGATAGGCCATATTATAGTCCCTGTTGAGAATGTTGGTATTAATAGTTCGCCATTCATATTAATAGCTTATAAAATAAATGGCTTAAAATTTCTGCTGCTAGATTAATTTAACGGGATAAATATCTGTATTTTAAATCGAATTAGTGTATTCTACTGAAGCTCAAGAGTTTTGAGCTAGCTTAATTGAGGATTTCCAACGACATTTACTTTTAATTTCGTGCTGTTTTATTTTATTTCGATAACTAATCGAAATAAAATAAAACATTGCAATGTAGCAATTATTTATCAGCCAATTTTTATACACATGTTGATTGAATGAAAATTATAATGCCTCTGATTGCTGCGAATGTTTGATATCTCAGCAAATCCGCTTTGATTGTCCCAAAGCGTTGGGACCCAATGTTATTTGCAATACATTACGCGTTAGTCGCATTTAGCTCAATTTCCCACCGGATTCACGTGTAGGGTTGTGCCTCGATATCAAATAAACATCAAACTGAATAAATCTTAGTTGAACACAAACACAATTTTCAAGTTCACCACAATCAACGCGATGTTATCTTTCGGTCTGTCGACATATTCCATCCTTTATTGCTGTTTATGAAGTGCTTAGCGAATATGGATCTTATGGGCTAATGAATAGAGTCTGTGACGCTTGCAGCGATAAGACAGTACATACGTAACCCCTTGCTTGGTGAATTGTTTGCGCGGCGCTGTGTTCTCTCACGCGAATGCTCATTGCTTTTGTTTGGTCCATGGTAGGGACTTTTGTTTCACGATGTATGACGTTTAGAAAGCATTTGAATGTTAAATTTGTAATTAGATCGACGTGGGGAGGTTTTGAATAGATACGGTTGACTTAATAGAGACATTAGACAAATTGTAATGTTTCTATTTAGATAAAGTTTATCAAGTCAAAGCTGATTGCTTAGTAATCTAACTCCGTACTTATAAATATTTTAGTAATAAAATAATATGAACATTACTTTTTATTATTATATTAGCCTACAGAATCACACATGAAATGAAATTATTTATTGAATCCATAAAATGTCATACACTATTTCAATTCAGTCACTTTTTTTTCCACTACCACCCAGTTCACAAGGCTGTTTTCGCCAGAGAATAACGGGCAAGAAACTCTAGCGTTGCCCTTTTCAAAATAAGTTTACAATACAGTGATCATACAGGAGTTGAAATTCAGAGCAGTTCATAAATTATTCATACTAATAATATATTGTACGGCTGAGTTAAGTGTGGTCGTCCAGACCGCGCAATCGGTATACACTGTTCAGCAAAAGCAATGAAAGGCAATAATAAAAAAAAAAGTAATTTAATATTATCATTATAAGCAAATTGAGCAGACCAGTCTACACAAGCAGCACCCGTTCACGAGTATGACCCATGTGCCAGCCATCGGTCTCCTCAACCGTGTTATAGGGAAGTGACCGACTCGGTACACGACGCCGCACAGACCTTTAAGCGACAATGATGTACTCAAATTGCCTACAACTATGGTGAAACAAGTGGCATAATTATTTCAATTATATTAAACAGAGTACACACACATCCGGTTCGGGGACTTATATTATGTTTTATTCCCACGCCTTACTATCTCATATCTTCTCTTTCTCTCTCACAGCTGGGCAAAGGCCTCTCCTAAGCTCATCCTCATTCTTTATTGAGAGCAATTTGCATTAATGCAAATTGTGACCAGTACTAGATAAATAAAAATATGGACTAATATCATAATATTATGTATTACTTTTTTAGATCCAATTTACATTTCAGCGAATTATTTTTAATGGATTATATTTAAAGTAATCGGATTTCTACAACAGGCCAATAATAATCTTTTATTCTACCTGGCGTTAACACTATCAATGTTTGGGTTGGCTTTTCCCCTTTGCAAATCCAAATCGAAACAAAATTTTAAACAAAACAAATAGCTATAACTTATTACGCAAAATATGGAAAATATATAATTTATTTTGTATATGCATATTCATATATGACGTATACAATAAAGTGTAAAAAAGATAAATTGACCTTGATTAATTACAACCGCTACATCCTACGATGTTTGGACCACCATCCAAAACTAGACGATACAGAGAGTTGCGGTTTGCGTTAATTAACTACTGACTGAAAACTTGTTACAATAGAGTAGAGTAATTTGGAAATTGTTAATACACGCGCCGTTAAATGTTAACAAAATAATACCACGTCCCTGAGGTGCTCTCAATTTTTCCAATTAAAATATCCAAATAGAAAATACAATTACACCCTTTACAACAATTAGTGTGTAAACAGAATGAACAACGATATTCAGTAACAAAATGTTTATTATTGGTGGTTTTAATTTTTTAACGCTGTGCTCTTTTGTTTTATTATAAAACCTGTTTCGCTGGATAGTAGAAAAATCTATAAAAGCCTTTTAAAATTTTTAAGCCTGGAATTTTTTCAAGACCAAACGAAAAACTTCGTCAAATCTTTTTAATATCCCGGTCAGCACATTTTGTAGAAAAATCTTTGTAATATCTAATTAGCTCTATATAAATCAGAATGCATTTTCAAAATTATGCTATAATACTCAGAAATTTATTGGTCAGACGACCTGATAAAGGTCGCAAGATGTCGCTGGATGCAGTGTGCATCCAACAGGCCACTGTGGTTATCATTGGAGGAACCTATGTTACCTTGGCTGATGGATAGATGAATGGACTCAGAAAATACTATAGCTTTGTCTTAATCGTTTAATATTTGTAGCGTATACTTGAGACAGCAAAATTGAAGCCAAATCGTTTATTGGAAAAATGAGCGTCAGGGCGACAAAAAGGCCATTAAGTTGCCACAGCTTGGTAACCATATGGTAACTGACATCCTTTCCGCATTCCAATATTTTCAACGGCAAAACTTGAGATGTCAACTACATTCGTCAATCATTTTTGTGTGGAGAAAAAATGTGACAAAATATACTAGGAACGACTCACTGGTTCTGCGAAGAGACTTTGCGCTTATTGTCCAACCTAACATATTATTTAGAATAATTCCCTCCCCTGAAATCCACCAGACGCATAATACTCTAGAAATTAGTTATTTCAAAACACAAAATCTTGCTGTGAAGTCATACTGTGTAGGTATATTAAATCTCAACAAGTAAAACGATAATTGTTATTACCAAATAATCTGTAACATAACAAACACGAACAAACTTCGATCAAAACAAACTGATTACCGATAAATAGAACTGTAAATTCCTTTACACAGCAAAATGTGTCGTGAACTCTTTAAGAAACAATTGGAGCACTCACTAGCGACACAATTTGCGGAAACAGGCGATGCAGCCGCCGCAAAACTCCTTGTCAATTAAACTGAGGTAATTCTTTGGAAGCTAAGTCTTATTGGTTTTTCTATTATTATATTTCTTTAAATTACGATACTGTTTAAGCTTCTTTTTTGTACTCTGGCACGGCGTAATGACTGCAGTGCACCTTATCTTATGCCAAATGCCCTCGAGGCAGAGTATCAAATGGCATCAGACGGCAGTCCCATATTTTTGGATACAGTTATACCGGCTTTTAAGATGTGTACCATTGACCGCTAAAGGCAACTTATGAGATAAACGTTTTTCACTTCTAAAAATCGGTACTATTCTCTATGAAACTCATCATTTTCTCCGATTTTAGTCTATAGTTACAACGTACGATAGAGGATTCCCACATATTGTGGAGTATCTAGGCACGTTAGTGAAGTGTTACATACGACGTCCGAACATTTGGACTTCAATACCATAGGTGCGACAGTATTATGCTTTGAATACTACACGGGAAGCTTTGGACGATAAAAATAGTCCCAACGCAGCCAAGGCCGCAGTAGTTATTAGCCCCGTTGCCGCCAAGAATTTAACGCCTGGTTTGATTTCATATGCTTGTCCTATTTACATTTCATTATTGGACGTTCCATAATATCCAAAGGAGGTTAATGTATAAATATGTTTACCTTTATTTTTATTTTATTGTACATTTTTTATAATATTACAACTTTATTTAATGTCCAGACGAATCGTTATACGTTTTTGTTTGAATTGAAACTCCAGTAATTTTAAAAATGACATCGAAATCGTACTGATTGAACAGAGTTGTCAAATACAATACAAACACCTCTGATTCAAATGACAAACCAAATGTAACACATAGCTCCAACCGTCCTATTTCAACGAAAAATAAAATGCAGTCCCGATCGCAAAGTGTTGACAGTGGATTTGAATCACCGTTTCCCGAGTGCAGATTTGTCGAGTTCAACCACAAGTAATTTCATTGGAGGTAATCCAATGGGCGGTGAACGCAAAGGCGACCCAGCAGAATGCACTCTAGAAGACTCAAATCCAACCGTTAACTGGAGAAAAGTAAAACAAGGCTAGAACTGAATCTTTGTGGGATTTAGAGGTGAAGACGGGCAAACTAATTGTGTTTTACAATAAACATTGGAGTTTTGGTTATGATCGAAATTAATGAATTGATTTGCCGTATTTTAGTGATTACAAGTTCATTATATGATAGCGATTCCTAAAATTTTAGAAAGAGAAAATCATAATGACTATCAAAAACTTTCAAATATTTATTAAAATATATAATATTTTTGATTAAATATGTATTTTAACAGTATTTTAAGTCATAATTACACCTAGTGTTATACTGTTCTGATAAAGAAACTGATATTGACATTGTAGCCAGAGCAACTACTGGACATATTGAGACTTAACATCTTATGTCTCAGGATGGCGAGCGCAGTGGAATATTGCTACTGTTTATGAGCGGTCGTATCGGTTACCATCAGGCGAACGGCTTGCTCGTCTCGCCATTCAATGCAATAAAAAAAAAAAAAAAAAACAAACTGATATATTATTTAAGTACAAGCCCAAACAATAATGCTACGTAGTTAAGAATCTACTGTTTCACGCTAGAGTGATTTTTTTTGAACTAAGTAAGTATTGAAAGAGTATTAGTATAAGCCTCTTGGTTTGGAACGTCATGGTCTTGACCATAAAAGTGTGATTTTGTAATCCAAGTTACGCGGTACTGGCTAGAAAAAAAGGAAGGGAAAGATCAAACGATTCCCTAGAGCATTTGAAACCTTTGCCATACTGAAGTGGCTTGCCCTCACATAAGTCGCAACACAATTATATTAAACCTCCTTAGACGCTGACCCGGTCTGTGGTATCAAATAGACCTGAAAGAATGCCAAGAAAGCCAAGTGGCTACTAAGTGGTTCGCTCCCTTTGTTACTTTGCGTTTCACTACTCCAATGGCCTCTTTAATAGTTCAGTTTTATGCGCTGGGTGGTGGTGTGTTCTGCGCCAGTTATGCCAGTTTTAATGTGTTGTAATTGTTCGTGATTATTCTTTATAACATTTTGCTCGGTTTTGTTACTCAGTGTTTATTGTTACCAGTTTCCGTTGTTATATTGTTACATCCTTTCAGGAAGTCTGAGTATGCTTGGAATTGTTCGGCTCATTTGCGGTTTAATTGTCATTAATATTAAACAGCAACTACGTTCATTTTACGACATTTATGTAGATGTAACATTATGTTGTAAAATTAATGTGCTAATACGCACGTCAAATTAGCAATTTATGACGTAGAAGGGTTGGTGTACAAGTGAAAGTGCAGGGACGAACTTCACGTTCGACGTGGGCATATGAATGCCTGGGTGGCCATTGGTTAATATAAAGATATTTTTGCGCTTCCTGCTTTGATTTGTCCCGTATGACGTGGGGCAGTCAATTTATATTAGTATTCCCTATTTCATTGCAAAATTATATCTGAGTAATCTAGTCGTATATAATACCCTACAGAAATTTGTAATAAGTATATCATTTCTTCGTTACTTCTTACCAAAAACTTTGATGTCAGGCAGCCGAATCGTTAAATAATATGTCATATTTTTAGGCAACTCGCATAAAATCATAATCTAAGAACAGTATTGATACATTTAAAACCGATTTAAGGCCTAATCACAGAGTACATTTTACATACTAAGATAGAGACGTCACTCAATCAATTCAAGGCGCCCTCTGGCGTTATGTAAGAAAAACAATCCAGTAATATATCTATACTTACTTTCATTACTTTTATATACGAAAATAAAAGATTTAGGGAGGTTTGGACCTGAATAAGATCTAACAGAATCGATTTGAATTTTGTCTATTTGAAATAAATTATTCTGTATAGAAATGTGAACATAACAATTCTCATTTCCGCATGTGTATGCATTTTAATAAATTTAATAATTGTTTTAAAATTAACTCATCAGCAAATAAGCTAATCAATGCTGTTAAAAGTAATTTAGGGCCAATAATATCCGCGTAAAATACAATCTACGTAAAATGGAGAAATCCGTACAAACCAACGATTTTTTCGCCCTCTGGTGTTAAGTTAGTAAAAACGATGATTATAATTCGTCGTTGTTTGTTCTAAGTTAAACCACCGTGGGCCTAATATTTAACTCCGCACTCTAATTATTAAAATCAAATATTTATCAAAAAAAGATTTAAGAAAGTTGTTAATTATATGTTTTCATCGCAAATAAAACCTTCAAAAAGAATTTGAATTAAGGCATCTTTGAGTCTAGTCGCAAGATACTTCGCTATTTCCCGTTAATAAACATAATTTAAGCGGAGTTGATTTGAAAGAACTTTGCTATTAAATACCATTGCGGTTTATTCAAATTGAAATCCAAGTTTTAAGCAAGAATGTAAACATTGCAAGATGTTTAATGTTTGCTTATATAACGAATTCTATGGATTCATAAGGGTAGGCAGACACAATGAGGTACTACATGGAGCTATATTTGAAAGAAACCGCTGTATTTTTTTTTCTCCTTTTTTCTTTTAACCAAAACAAATTTTTGTGTGAACCACGTGTATACGATTCGGTTCTACGTGTTTGTTACACCTAAAAGGCTCTTACATTTTGTGATACTTAATCTTAGTGTGGGTCAGACTGTGTAAGTGACTGTTAATTATATTCATTTATGTATTTGTCGGATGTCGGAAATAAAACCCATTGTGTTAATTATTTGTAACCACACGTTATAATTAACGGATTATCAATTTATATCCGAATACTTTAGACAACTTGTTACTTTTATAGCAAACACGCGTACATATATCTATGCTTCACCGGAGGCAGTTCATATTGCAAACTGTCATACTCCCACCCATACTCTGACTGTGGGTAGTGAAATAGAACCACAACCAGGTTTGCTTTAATAAAATTACTTCTACAACCACCCGTAGATTCCTAAGGGCTGAACACAACCTTATGTAACACTAAGGTAGACAGATACCTATCTCTCAAAAAAGACATTCCATTGTTACAGACAACTTTCAAGACCTCTGCGATGAAACGAAATGCAGACGGCAGAGCACACCCCGACATATTTAATTTCCCTTGTTCTATACTGTGTCGGATCGGATCATAACTGGCTAGTTCTGAATACGGAACTCCTCCATTTTAATTGCAATGTAAAGCCAGTCGAGCATGCCTTTCGCCTGATGGTATATTATAGGACCGCTCATGGACAGTAGCAAAACCAAACAAAACCTTGAATTATAAAGCAATGCTTGGCATTCCGCTACGCTCGCTAACCTGAGACATAAGATATTAAGTCTCAATATGTCCAGTAGTTACTCTGACTAAAATTTAGGGGGTCTGACAATAGATGAACTTAATATACTATGGAATATCTACTTAGGAGCTCGTGGTATGCCTTTGCTTTACCTTTTACCATTATTCACTTTCAGTGCGCTTGTCAAGTAAGAAGCTTCAACAAAGTCAATGAACATTTACGAGAATACGATGGAAATGCAAGAAACAGTACAGAATATTAATCATACACTACTCGGTCATACCTGTTTGTAGAGAAATTCGTGACACACAGCTAGTATGACAACCGAATCGGAATAGCAAAATCAAGAAGCAGCAAAATGCACGGACATTTACAACGAAATTTATTCAAAGCAAATTGCTTCCGCACACGACGTTGTGGATTCAAATACACTAGAAGTCTGGTCATCGGTGGACATAACATGGTTTGTGAAAGGAATATTTTAATTAGTATATCCATCTGAAATAGCTTTCGTATAAATCTCACTATTAATTACGAAAGGTCTAAATATAAGCATTTGAAATGTATAAATGATAATAAAGTAAAGTTAATTTTAAGAAAAATCATCTATGGCTACAAAATGGTGGTATTACACAATTGTAAAATTGGGCTTCCTTTACCGGTGTGGCACTGTCTTACTAAAGCCAACGTGATTCAACCATCAATTCACAATATGTTAAAGCTGTGAAGAAGAAACAGCACGAAAAACTCCCTGTGCACAAACCGTCTCTCACTTTTTTTTCTCGTATTTCCCAGTAACAACAAACCAAAATAAGTTCTTTCTAAGCAAAATTTTAATTCAACTCGCTGTTATCTAGCAACCGATTGAAAAACCAATTGTACAGCGGTGTAATTGCATCGTCTAGCAAATACATTTCCTTGTTGGAGATTTTCCAAAGATAAGAGCGCATTCAAGTTTCAATTAGGAATGCTATCGGTCTATCGTATATGGTTGCGGAAAGCGGGATATTGCTTTTCTAATTATGCAAGATGCTTGCAGCTAATCGACCGACAGCTATGTAATTCGTCTCGGTGATAACTACTCCGCCATTCCAGCCTGACGGACGGACTAATGGGCCGTGCTAACGTGGTATTCGGATCGTGTGAAAAGTTAATTACAGGCTGGAGTGTTTGCTAGCATTGATTTAATGGACTTTTTAATTTATGGATTCGGTTGTGGGTTTGGTTTTGGTTGACTAATGGTCTTGGTAATGAGGCTAGGGGATCGAAATATTTCGATGCATTTTAGACTATAGAGAAAGATGGAAATGAATTTGAGGCTACGAGTGTGAGGATTCATAGCATATTTATATTAGCTTCAATGCATGAAAAAGAAGTTCTTCTGTATTCTGTAAATAATGAGGATGTAAATTTGATTAATTAGTAGTTTGAAAGAAATTTTCTTTTAATATCATCATAAACACTGAAATATTTTCCTGAATAATAAATTGACAAGATATTTCCCTTAAATATTCTAAGTGGAGAGAAGCAGCGCAAAAAAGTTTTGCTCAGTAAAGGTATCAAAGCTTGTCTCCCCAATAGCCTCCATAATAGCTTCTTGTTTTTTATTATCTTTGTTTCTTTACTGGCTGGAATGAAACTTCACAGTGTACGTAATATTTTCTTGAATTAAAAGAGTTAATTAGCTGAATGAACTTTCAGAAATATTTACGTACTTAATTAGAACAAAGTCCGCACTTTACTCTTGCTTAATGAAACGCGTATTTTTTCTGTGTTTATGTGCTCATGATATACCTGATCTTTGTAGAACCTGCCTAGGGTTGTGTTACAATTCTTAATTATCTTAAAATAAACTAGAGCCTTGTGATTTAACGTAAAAATATTTTAATACAATTGTATTTTAGAATTCTAAAATATATCTATCATATAAGTAATTTATTCGTACTTTATAGATTAGTTTCCCCGTCTGAAAATGCATAATAAATAAATTGTTGCTTACAGTATTCAATATGATTAAATTACTAATCATGCGCTATTTTTCCAACTATATTACAAAGCCATATTAGTACAAAAAAACAAAAATCAAAAGAAAGATAGCCATAGGGGCTCTCATAAACACGGCAGATTAATAAAATATCGATAAACCTAATTATAAGTTCTAAAACAAAAACCAATTTCGAAGTCGATCCATGATTCAGCATCAAAAAAGTAGGGCATCAAATTAATTTGAAAAGCCCCTTGTGGGGGACAAATTCCTGTGGGCCTATCACCGCTCCCCTCGGCTTGCGTTAATAAGGCCATGAAGGGGAAAGGTAGGGATACGTTGCAGGTCTCATTAGGTTGGTAAACAGGGCAAATGAAGCTTATCGCTTCAATGGGGTGCAAAGTGTAATCAGTAATCGGGAACTACGCTTTACTTTACTCACATTATCAGATTGTCCGCGTTTTTGTATTGTTTGTAATGGTGTTTGGGGGAAGCTTAAATTTAATTTTATTTTTGATAGTTTAATGAGGAGTATAACAGTTCTATCAAATTTTTATATTTGACGTTCGATTCTTCTGTCAACATCGCCAAAAGCGTCATTTTTTTCTTTTAAACTGTATTTTGTCAAAAACAACTTGGTAGTTTGTTAACATAGATTATTTACTTAGATTTATATTTTTTATATACCTCTACCCACAATCTAACAAGTTCAGTACAGTTCACAAGTCAGTTGAAGTCCATTCTTAACCATAATCTTGCTAAGACCAAAAATATGCTACAGAAGAATCAATGGTAGTAAAAGAAAAACATTTTGTAGCACTGTCCACCGAAAACTAAAGTGAAAAACTGTGCATCGAGACCTTTTTTAAATCTATTGCTGGTTTTACTTGATAATCTTTAAGAAAACACATAATAAATACTTAAAAACATCATTATTATTATATTTTTCGCAACGAACCACTGTAAGTTTAAAAAACAACCAAAGAATAATCGATCGCGGCTGACTCTGAGCGTGAATGTAAACAAGTTGGAAACTCGACATCCCGCTTTTATTAAACAAACGTCAATCATAGCCAGCTTAATAAATGTTATAAACATGTAATGTTACTCTTAACTTTTCTAGACTTGTGGCCTAAGATACAGGCTTGTGGATGTTAATTAAATTAGTATTTAGTTTCTGTAGTTTTGAGGGTATCGTGCATTTTCACATCGTCGAGGTTCATATAATCTTCGCGTTTTTATAACTTACTAGTGGTCCCGCCCAGCTCCACCTGGGTGCAGGCGTACTTTTTTAGAATATCGATTTAGAATATTTACCAGCCAGACCACGAAAAACGAATAAAATTTCCTCGTATTCGCTAGATTTTTCACTACTATAAGTCATAGCGCGATGATATTTAGCCTATAACATTTCTTGATGAGTGACGTAGTCAAAACAATTTTTTTTTCCATTCGAACCAGAAATTCCTGAGATTAGAGTTAACAAACAAACGATATCTTCAGCTTAATAAATTATAGTATAGATTAGCATCTCAACCTAACATCGTTATTATAATTTAATTACAAGTCTAGCTAAATAATGTTCAGACATTTCACAATTATATTTTACAGAAATAATAAACACAACTGCAACATACAAGAAATAATAGATGAATCAGCTATTTAATTCTGATTACTACTTACGATTGTCATCAAATATTAGTGATTGTAGAACGGGGATGAGTGACAGCTTCATACATACTGTTAAACCACTACATAATCATATTTAATACTATAGAACAGTAAATTGCAGGCATACCAAAAAAACACCATAAATAAACGAACATTTGCAGTTTTATTTAAAATGACATCGAATGAAACGCATCCATAATCGGATACGAAAATAATAATTATATTTAATATTGACAATATAGCTTACAGCCTTTACTTTACGCCAATCGGCGGCCGTCTGTCGACCCTTACCGATAATGGCAAAGCTTAACACGACACTTATTGCCAAAATAAATCATCCAACGCCTGTTTGCGTGTTTCTTAATCTATTTGTGGAACAATGTGAAATGAAATTTACTTTTATTGGCTAGTTACTATTGACGGTTATGTCTGCGTTGTAAAGAAGAAAGAAAAATATTTTATCTTGCTTTTCTCTCTGATTTTAGGCTCGTCCTTTTGTATGGATTATTATTTAATGTACAAGGATTTGTAGCTTCGTTAGTTTGTACCGTATTATTTCGATATTAGTACCCATTAGCATCGTAATAATTTACTTGCGTGTAGATAAACGTATATCTGAATAGGCATAGACTAATTTTCGTGGTGGAAATATTAAGTTAAGATCATTTTTTAGGGAAATGTTTAGTGTAATTTTTACTGACATAGGTGGTGATGTAAACTTGTGGAGTGAAGAGGATGTAGTAAAGAGAATTGACAAATGAATGTTATGATATTGTGTTGCTCATGTAGAGAGAATGGATGAAAAGAAACTAACAAATTTACAAGGCGATAGTGGATGGAAGAGTCGGTAAGGCCGATCTCACTGAAACTTTTTGTTTTTTTATTGACGCGGAGAAACCTGGTTACCGCTAACGCCGCACCTCGGGGGAGGGTGGAACGATTATGTTGGGTTCACCGATAGGCATACTAACCAAAACCCCGCGCGTTGGCCTCTTCAGCGCAATTGGAACGGCCCCGGGAACCCGAAGCAAGAGCGCTTCAGTTTCTACCAGGACCAACCCTGCACAATTCCGCCCAATTTGCGGCCCGTACCATATGTTGGAGGCTAAGAAGCCTCCTCATTTCTCGGCAACAGGCAATTGCTTCCTCCTCCTCCTGCTGCCGAACATCTCGAGGTCGCTTTGTACGTGAGTACAATGGGCGTAACAACAGCCCCCCACTGCGCGCCCGCGACATTCACTTCTCCATTAGTCGCTCCCTACAACAGGCAGGGGATACCGTGGCGGGATTCCCGAAGCGCCCCCATACCACAGGGCACGATCTCACTAAACCTACACCACACTCACCACCGATTGGGAAATCAGTGATACCCTCAAAAGGGTCAGGTCAAAAGTACCTTAAATCGACGAGGATTCATAGTCTCTGCCTATGGGATAACGATAATGTATATATGTAAAAAGTTAAGTCTCGTAGTCTCTGCTTTATGATAACATTTGTTAAATCTCGACGAATCTAATGGATATTTTAGAATCCTGAGACTAATCTGGTAATATATCTAATCTAAGCCATCAATCTAGAGTGGTCAGGCATAATGGAATCAATTTTACATCCTCTCAAATAATTCAGATGTATGTATCTATGAACATATTGAGTTGAATTCGATAGCTCTAATAAATAAAACTTTCAGAACCAAATCTTATAATTGATTATTAATGAAGTTTTTTCGATTGCGATTAATTGCGATTAATGGCGAGATAATAATACCATTTACCTGATATTATTATTACCTATTGACCGCTTATTAACAGCTGCATAAGCAAACGTCACCATGAATGATGAATGAATGAATGATGATAATGATGAAATGCAATGCTTAGCATTCCACTGCGCTTGCAATCCTGAGACAAGAGATTTTATGTTTCATTATGTCTAAGTATGGTACAATGTTCTTTAAACCGGAACACAACAGTGCATATGCACTGATTTTGGCAGCGTAATAGACATTTCAATGGTACTCATCCAGGTGGCCATTCAATATGTTGTTTCTTGTATTTAAATGTACATGCATAGTACTAGAATAAACTAGACTTTAAAATAGAATTTCAATTTTTTTTTATTGGTACGTAAGCAACACCTAATGTTAAACAATTTATTACGATATTTTTGACAAAATCGAACACTAATTCGACACTTAGACATCACATACACAGAACTTGCTATAGGTGATATTTTGGATGTAGCAGGGACGGTGGGAGGCAAAACTAAAGTGGAAAGGGGAGGCAGTTATATTCCAGGTTGGAAATGCGACTGTCATAGGCACATTTCCACCGTCATATTTGGATGTAGGAAATGTAAGGGAAAATCTTTAAGTGCAAATGTGGGTGTAATTTAGCGCACTTTCAAGATAACAAATATGACAGTGAAAAAGGTTTTGTAATGTAACATGCGATGTAAGTGAAAAGAAAATCTAACAATTGATCTTATGTGGAATAAAAATAATACTACAAATGCGGTTATATTGTCCACTTCTGTTATTTTAAACTGAAGTTTGCAGGTATCCAAATTAATCCGATTATTTATTTTGTTGGCCTGTTAGTAATGAGCTAGACGGGGCTGTCAATATGTTTACGATAATTACGTACTCGTATAGTAAAAATAAATCAGACTAGTGTCAAAACTTCTCCAAGGTCAATGTTTTATTTTGCTTTACTAACCAAAACTTTCTTTCAATATTCATGTGTAGTATAATTTTGCATGATAACGCAATTATATGTATAGGCTATCAAAGCTTTTGTCTTGATAGACTCTTTGCCTTCATGGAACCGCACTTAATATCAAATGCAATCAGTGTACTAATCTAGAAATAATACATAAACAGTACAAAAGTATTTACAAAATAATCTTTATACCTCTCATTCTATGATTACCAGATCTAATTTACTATCGCACAGACCCATCAAATTGGAGCTGTATAAAAGACTTGATATTCCCGCGAGCCACAATTGTGAGTTATAAACGGGGATGGTATCTTACCACTCGGCACCTAAACACCAGCGGAGATAGACGCATCCAATTTCAAAGATTTATCTTTGTGTACCGCATTTTGGATAACAAAGTGTACTGGATAAGTACAAAAGTATTCTCTGAAATATATAAAGTTCTAATCGTGATTAAGATATCCCTCGTTTGTAAAATATGAATCGTCTATGCAAAACAAAATCAATTAAAACTGCAACACAGATAGGATTATTAAAAAAATATTAATTCTAGTAATTTCTCGAAATTCTTTAAAATAATTGGATGGTCTTATTTTGAAAACAAATTATAATAAGAAATAAAAATGTAGCCGACGCGTAGGTCACTGACCTAGGCTCAACTGATTTATTCCAGTTCACCGAACATGGCTTTTATTAAGGAATTATTTCCATCGCTTTGCGAACATCTTGAAATCTTATGAGAAAGAGAATATATTTTTTTATTTATATATTTTCAGACATGTCTTATAAACGTAGAAGTAGTTCGTTTGATAACGAGGGTCGTTGACATTTTTGAACACTCATAATATTTATTAAATAAAGAGGACAATAAAATGCGGACTTAACATAATTTTTTTTGTAAATCGCTATGGTATGCAGGTTTCCTCACGATGTTTTCCTTCACCATTTTAGTGCGTGGTGATTGACTATCAATACACACGACTCTGAAAAGTCAGAGGTGTGCCCTGGGATTCGAACCCGTGACCACCGTGAACATGTTGGCAGTCGCGTCTAGCCCGTTTACCAACAGGCCACCACGCACTAAGGGTAAGTGTTGATGAGCATTAAATAAACATTGATTGTGATTTTGACATTTGGTATTTAAATTAAACCATGTGTTTCAAATCACTGAAAAAAACTACGTGGTAGTTTTGTCAACAATGGCGTTGATCAACACAACCTCCCTTTACTGCTCAGGTAAGTTGCCGAACCGAAGTGAGGTTTAGTTGAACAATCGATTTAAACTACTCGCATATATACGGGGTGGTTAAAAACCATGAAAACTAAACTCAGGATTTTTATTAAAAAATCAACGCGTTTTTTTTTTTATTTTGTTTAATGCCTCCTGGTGCGATGAGAAACATTTCGGTTATATTAAATACCATATTATGTCAGTACCACCTTGTATAAACTATACCCCCTTTCGCAAGTATTTCTTTACTGATCAGTCAGCATCATAGTACCAGCATTAACTTTAACAGATATAAGAGAATCTAAAAATGATACGAGGACCCATCCACAATCGTACAATCCGTGAACTAACAATAAAATCTTTCTAAACCGTAAAATTTAGCGTCATTTCCAATTCGCTGTAAAATTGATACTATTGCATTTTGCATACATAATGTACTCGTATATCAAATAATCACGTTTCATTTTATGTCTCTGATAGTATCTAGGAATGTTGAAATATTTTACAAGAGTTTACGATTGTTTGAATTGATATCGAGTTTATGATGTCATTTACCTGTGTTGGTGTGATTTTATCTGATTCATGAATAGTTCTTTTGCATGTTTTATGATTTTTATCGAGATCTGCGTTGACGAAAATCTTTTACGGTATGCATTAGCGTTTGGAAATGTTATTGACTTCTGAGATTTATCAGATATTTCTGAGATAAATAAAAATGCAATGGACTAAAATACTATGCAAATGTTACAACAATTTTACTTTGAAAACCCGAATCTAACTAAACTTTACTAAATACCCATCTACTAAATGCAATCGTATATTATCGTAAGTTTCAACAACAAGCCTTTAAAATTAATATGATAACTACAGCATATTCAGTCACATGAACTTTTATACTCAACTTGGACGTACAAGTACCCCACCGTACCTCACTACGTCTTTAGACGAAATTCTTATTTGGAAACTTCAAAGATTTACTAATGAAGGCATCTAACAAGCAAAGTTCTCAGGCATCGTACATGAGTGAAGTTTTTATAAAGTTCACTCGTCGAGGATGGACTTGTGAGCCGTTGTGACGCGTATAGTACGTGAAATTCGTATTTTGAGAATTTTTGTGGACGTTTAGGGCAGTAAGCCTTGAAAATAGTTAATTACTGTATAGTGTATGTAATATATGTATGTATGAGTATAAAATATATGTAATGTTGTATATTTATATATGTATGTATATTTATCTATATAATATACAGCCTATAATCATATATATTTATGTACATATAATATATTCTTCTGATATTTATTAGTTTACACCTGAATTTTTATTTTATTACTATTTAGTGATGCGCCTACTTTGATTTCTCTGCACCACCCAAAGGTTGACTGTGAGAGAATGCCTCAGGCATTAAGTCCGCCTTTATATTATACTTTGTATATAAAGCATTTAAATAAATAAATAAATTACTTCTATCATTGAGAGTAAATCGTACCTTGTCAGTCGATATTTTCACTGAATTGAAAATAAAAAGGTGGTTCTTAATTTGGTTGCATTACATATTGATATGCGTGTTACTATGTCTCCGCTTATTCTGTAGTGATTTTCATTATTTTTGTTGATTTTAAATGCACTGTTTTTACTACCACTATCAATTGTATTAATCGTACTTGATTGTAGAAGAGGTCAGTAGGACGTTGTGACGACGTGTGACGTGTGACATCGTGGGCTGATACAGTACAGTTCTAACTACAAAAAATAAAGTATATATACTCAAGCGCGTTAAAATTAGAATAATTATACGTGTAGTCGTGGGGCAAGGAAAACATTCTGACCTTAACAGTGCAATAATAGACACACTTACATACATAAATGGGCAGTCACTACAATAATAGAGATACTTATCCGCAGAAACTATTCACCCCATACACACATTGGAGCAACATATATATCAATGATTTCTCAAGCACATATAGGAAAATATACCAAAGTCAGCGACTCTCCAAGTATACTAGTATCTTAGACAACCTCCGTGGCGCATTTAGTTAGACACCGAGTTTGAAACAAAAGGCCCCGGGTTCGATCACCGCACATAAACATGTAATGTTTTTGTGATCCACAGGTATTTGTATCGGGACTCGTGGTCTACATCTACACTAATATTATAAAGAGAAATGATTTGATTGTTTGTATTGAATAGGGTTTTAATCTACTGGACATATCTGAAAAATTCTTTCAACATTAGAATACTACGTTAGCTGATAAACATAGGCGACAGAATATATCAAAAAAGTGTAACTGCACCCGGGCGGATCTGGGTTGGCCCGCTAGTTATAAATAAAATGTTCAATCCATATATTTCAACTTGTGTTGAAAGCGTATACAAATCCAATTAGTAACAACAAGATATGCTTCGTCTAGTGAATATTCATATCAAGTTGGTCCGTGTGGGTGGTCAAGGGTTTGAAACTTTAGACACAGTCTGAATAGATTTATTACCAGCAGTTTTAGACTTTGACTCCGTTTATTTTACTGCAAGAGCAATTTGTTAAACAAACATTGAATATACTCAAGACAAATGCGTCGTAACATACCAATGAATCATAAAGTTTCTATTGCTATTTATGAAATATGCATGGCTATATTTATGTTTAGTGATTAATTTCTGCGAAGTTGATTTAGTATACGAGTATGTGTTATGGAAATGTAATTAAAACTGGAAATTCTTACCGTGTAATTTTCAAAAGACTGTTTATCATCAAAAGCTTGAAGATAAAATAATATATTCTGCCTTTTTAACCACCCAGGAAAAAATACAAAAATGTCACCCATGCAATTTTAAGTTTTTTCGCATATATTTCAATTCCCATTTCGAATAAAATCACAAGTAATACATAATACTCCATCCCACTCCACTTGACATGTGAGGTTAAACAAACGAGCACAAAATAACAATATAGCCACAAATATGACGTCACGCCGATAAAGTCAGCGCAAATAGACCCTTCCAAACATGAAGGCTTGAGCTAAAATAAATACTGTGCCCGAGTGAAACCTTCTAGGGACTTAATTAAATACTACGCTGTAACGTGTTTGTTTGTTTGCCCCTCGAAGCTTGTAGAAAGGTGACGCCAGCGACAACAACCGTTTGCAGTTTGTTTTGTTCAAGACACTCAGAGAATGTGCTCAGTTTAACGTAATAGTTTATCTTTTGAAATTAGTCGTTGAGTATGGTAGAAATGTTTTCTTTGCGAATAGCTTTGAAATGGAACTGTTTGATGAACGTGGTTAAAGAGATTAAGTCGTTAGAATTATGGGAACAGTTATTAGAGTAAAATATTTGTCTTGGCATTCCATTGCGCTCGTCGTCTTGAGACAGATGTTAAGTCTCAATTGGTCCAGTTAGTGTGGCTACAATGTCCTTCAATCCGAAACACAACAATGCACTTACACTGCTGTTTGGCAGGAGAAATAGACATTGCGGTGGTACCTACCCAGGAGTCCTTTCACATATGAGGTACCTACCACCAGTATAGTACATATATTGTCTTAGGTTACCTAGCACCTGATAATTAAAGCAGTTCATGAAATTAAGAGCGTTGATACGAAAATTGGCATCGGTAGCGTTAATAAGGATTGGTGACATATTTTGATAAAAAGCATTTTTGAATTTAAATATCAATATTCACAAGAAGGTAGAAATGTTTCGAAAACCACCCACGATGTGTTGCAATATCCCAAAAGAGTGCATGAACTTCGATGGGAGCGCCTTCAGTCGGCGCAGCCTCGTTTCTTTACATATGATATTTTTTTCAATAAAACTGTCAAGATTTCAATTACATTTTCAAACACAATGAAGACATTTTCGCCTGTCAGTTCTGTCAAGTGTGAGTGATATAGGTCGGTGTCAAAACGGTGTTTGACTCCGAATAAAACGGAGATCAAGAGTCGAGACGCGTGGACCCTATGGGGCTGTAATTTCATTTCTCATAAAATTTTTGCTTTTATAAATTTCTATAAATTACTACAGATGTTGGAGTAGTTACAAAAAAGAATTTCATTCAGTTCGTTCAATTAGTCAACGTCGTTATAGTTGAGAGGCGTTTAGTTGTTCAATAGTTGGTTGATCTTGGCCATTTTAATATTCCGTTTTTATGTTCACTGAAATATAAACCAAAAATTAAAAGACCGATTAATATAATTCTATGCTTATTTTGTTACCGCTTCTTATTATGAAACATCGCTTATCAATTTGGCTTGAATTGTAGATATTTCCTTCTGCCTTCCGCTTCCCCACTCTTTTACGAGGTCAGAACAACATTGTTTTTATTGCGATGAATGGCGGGACGAACATGCCGTTCGTCTGATTGTAAGCAATAGTACCACTTATAGCAAGACCAAAAAACACCATGAATTGCAATGCAATGCTTGGCATTTCACTGCGCTCGCTATCCTGAGATATTAGATGCTCAGTCTCAATATGTTTTTTTTTTTCCATTTATTGGATACAAAAAAATATTATACATAAATCATTACATACACAACATTTATAAAACTACTAAGCTTTATATCAGAGCTGACACGAGTTCACAACAGCACAATAATACTTAATAATTAATCTTATTATCATTATAAAGTAATTATGAATTAAGAATATTATTAAAATAATTAATCTGATTATATTCCAGTAGTTACTCTGGCTACACTTAAAACTTTAACACAACATTAAGTGCATTTATACTGCTGTTTGGCAGGAGTAATAGACATTGCGGTGGTACCTCTCTCACAAACGACAGATTTAACCAGTAAACTTTCGTATATACGTTCGAAAAACATGAAGAAATTTCGTGGATGAGAATATTTTCCGTAATGATGAAAGTAAGTCAATCAATTAAGGAAACCTACATAATTTAATACTATGTATACTATGTATAATTTAATTCTATGTGTATACTATGTATTTGAACCAGCTGCCCCCTGCGATGCAGTCTAGTTCTCACAGAATTTACTTCTTCCTCGCGTAATATTTTTATATAGCATGTATAATGTATGTCGTAAATAAAACCATGTGTTAATTATTTTGAATCAGACCGCTGATAGCGTCACCGGTCTATATTCGTTTATTAATTAATTGTTGATATCACGACACGTTATAATTAACGGCTTAAAGATTTATCCGAATATCTGCGATAACTATTACTTTTCCAATAAACTCGCGTTTGTCAATGATTCACTGCCGACTGCTGGATGTTGAATGCCTTGTCTGCGCTCCGGAGGCGCTTATATTGCAAACTGTCATGCTCCTACCCTCACTCTGACTGTGAGTAGTGAAGTAACATTTTGACTTTACATAAAATCGCCCCGACATGTATAATAAAAGTCTATTCCAAAGCTTACAGTTTCAACGTAAACGGCTTACAATACATTTGCCCTCATCTATCTTACATCCGTATAAGCTGAGCTGCTTCTCGGCAAAATTTACCCCGTTCGAATACAGAATTTTCGAAATTTTAGCCGAAGCAATCGCCGTATTTGCCAGGTAACGCAATGGAAAACAGTGTTTCATGTTTCCGTTTGTTAGTTGTTGGGTGCATTGAGATTGGCTTTGACCTAAATATATCGAACTACGTTTTATCTGCTCTTTTGCTTTCAGTACAAAACATGTTTTGTATGGACGTTTTTTTCGGTAGGGTTTTTTGATGATTCGGTGACTTTTCGTTGGTGTTTGAAAAATGTATGATTATTAAATAATTATTAAGTATCTGTTTCTCTCTCAATCGTACTCTTGATTGTAGAGGCCTGTGCCTTGAAGTGGGACATAATATATGGGCTGATACATTACAAATATCTGTATGACGGGTATGACTGTTGTAGGAACTTCATTCGTATTTCCGGACAAAACCTTGTATTTTTGCATGTTATCACAATTATTATTGTGCATATTAGGATATTCCCTATTGGATATGATAGCCAGAGGATATCAGTACGCTTAGAATCCAAAGGTAGTATTTTGTACGAATCGAAAATGAAAACTTTAGCCAATAGTATTTCAGACTTATAATTTCAACTCCTTAGATATTATGTTCATCTTCCAAATCTAAACAGGCTTTTGGTCTCTATTCTAAAGAGTACATTGAAAGATCAGATTTGTTATAAGAGGAGAGTTTGAGTCGATACGCTCTAAAATATTCTATTCTTCCCATTGCTAGAGTAAATAAACGAAACAAATATAACAAAAAATATGACCAAAATTTTAAAACCACAACTAAGTCACATCGTTGGCACAAATAAAGAATATTGCACAAGTCGGATAAGTACCAGTCCAATAACAGTAGCTTCAACTTACTTCAGGTTCTAACGCACTCGACTCCTCGGTTATTCCTAAAGTTAACTTGACCGGACTTGAATTTCAATGTAAGCAAAGTGCAAATAGCCATAACACTCAGTGTGGGAACATTACTGACAAATCTCTTTAACGACCCAAAGTTACAAAGTCTTAGACTAAAAGAGGACTTATTTAATACCCGTTAGTTGCAGATGGTGCTGAAAATATGCTCAGCCTATTTGATTGTAATGTTATGGCCATCTGTTGATAACGAACCAGACGCGGCTGCCAACTTGTTCACGGAGGTCGTGGGTTCAAATCGCAGGGCACTTTTCTGACTTTTCGAAGTCATGTTTGTATTCATAGTCAAGTATTACACTTTCTAAATATGAATGAAAGCATCGCAAGGAAAATACATACCAAAGCGACTTGTAAAAATGTCTATGGTAAGTAAAGTCCGCTAACCAGCACTTAGCCAGCGTGGTGGACGATATAACCTGATCACTCTTTATGGTACTCTGGATTGCAGAGAAGGCCCCCGCAGTGGGACGTATATGGGCTGATTCAGTACAGTAAAGTTCTGGCCATCGCTGCAGATACGTCTTAATAGTCTAATGATAAAGGGGCAATGCGACATTTTGCTTCAATGCATTGTAGCGAGCAATATTTTACTCGTACATTGTACTCATACTGTTTATCGGGATTTCAAAGGAAACTGTGCATTTCTATGCAGTAAAATTGTCGTCCTATTTACTTAAACTAGGACACGTATCCAACTTTGAAATTTCATGTCTCTTACCTGTGTGTTTATGAGCAACATCAAATCTTTTGTGTTCGTAAAATTATATGTTAAGTTACAGTAGTTTCGTAAGAGCTCATAGAAAATTTACGTATCTGCACGGTGGCCTATTGTTAAACAAACCAGACATGGCTGCCAACATGTTCACGACGGTCCCGGGCTCGAATCCCACTTCTGACTTTTCGGAGTTATGTGTGAATTGATAGTCAATCACAACGTACAACGGTGTAGGAAAATATCGTGGGGATACGTGCACACCATTGCGATTTGTTGGTATTTCCATGGTATGTGAACTTCGCCAACCTGCACTAAGTCAGGTTAGGTGGACTCGTATAGTCCACCTAACCACTCTCAATATTACTCTTTATTGTAGAGGAGGTCCGTGCCCTGCAGTAAGACATACTCGTTTAAGGGCTTATACAGACAGCAGTAGAGCTTATACTTGTACAGTAATAAAAAATATAGAAATGATAATAAAATAATAGAAAAAGGTGAAGTTAATGGGAATGATCATGAAATGTGAAAAATGTTATATTAGAGTTGTTGTAACAATTTATAGATTAAATAATAAATCGAATAAACAAAAAAGAAAACGATTAGAAACTCAAATTCCTATAAAACATAAGCCTCTTTAATACGTTGTCAGGCATTAAAAATATATATAAGAAATTTTACAAACAGGAAAAGACAATAAAGAATTTGAAATAACTTTGAATTAAAATCTTGATCATGATTTTGAAAATGAGTTAAGCCTTATTAATATGAAGTACTTATTTATGGTTATTTCCCTAAGAAAAAACAAGTGAATACCTAAGGAAAGCATGATGATTGAGATATATTTAGCTGAGAGTTCGACCAGCATCCACAAGCACTAGTATATCGTCAAGCCGTGTTTTCGCCGGAAAGTCGAAGCTGCGCTTACTTTGTCTTGGCCACTCAGTTAGGGTCTTACTCCGTTAGTGGATTGGAAATCCTTGAAACATCAAAATATTTTTAAATAATCATCATCATTACCTGAGCCGCAGAAAGTCCACTGCTGAACATAGGCCTCCTCCAGGGATCTCCATATTGACCTCTGGGAAGCGGCTAATAAATATAAATATTTTTTTATGTTTTCAAAATTTTAAATATAATGTATATCTAAGTGGCCATTTCTAATAACGTTCAGTTTGGCCCGTAAAATAGATTGCCTCCGTGGCGCAGTTGGCTAGGCGACGATAGACCGGGGATTCGATACCCGCACCAACACAAATTTTTGTACTGCCTACATTTGGAGATCGGTCGATTTCCTAAGGAAATTGGGCCTAGTAGTGAAAACTTGACGGACACAAATGAGACCTAGAATCAAATAATAAAGATTCAATATCCTTTAAATATATAATAATATAGTCTTTTTGAGCTATGGGGTATTTAAGATATATCCTCTTAAAGTTTTACAAAAACTACCATATTCTACTATCTTCATATATATCTTATCTGGACAATATTTTATATTTTCTGTAACTATGTCAATAATTTCATTTAATAATATTGTAAAATGTATTACATAATTATAAACACGTTAAATACTTTTCAATATAAAGTTGATAAAGAAATCATTTCTGGGGGTAGAAATATCCGTTTCAATACGGTTTCAAAAGAAGGTAATTTGACAAACACTAATTATAAGACAGATGTCAATTCTGATAATATTGCAAACAATGCAAAAAGTAGTAGAATATTTTATGATATCCTTTTTTTTTTTTACAAAATCTGATCCCCACGGTGTAGGATAAAAATAAATAGAGAAATGAATGTACAAAAATACGTCTGATTTTTTAGTCATACTTAATTTCTTGTCCGTAGTTGGACCAAATCGACTGATCTCCTTTGTAAAACGGCAAAGTCTCATAGTTTCTGATATCCACTACACAAAACTCAATTAATTTTAATATGAAGTCAGAACTATATATGTGACTGTTGGATAAATTATTAATTTATTCCAACAAAGCGTAAGCAGATGAAACCAACTAAAAAAACTCGCAAGCTCACGATCGACATGCCGAAATATCGGTCAGTTCCAAAGAGGTCCAAATAACAAGTGAAGTCACGATCCGACATGGAAACTATCCCAGCCCTGTGGCTATTAAATTAATGATAATGTAGCGGCCCAGGACTCGGTGAACTGTTGCCGTTATTTGCACGTGTTCTGGGACGGGCACGTGCTTTGAATTAAGCGGAGCGGGAAGCGATCTTAGGCAAATATTGGGTTATGGATGAAGATGTTGTGTGAATTTTGATACGAGTGAAAATATATAAATAATTTTCGTTTACATTTTTAATATATTACATTAACAATAAATTTAAAAAAAGTGTAGGTAAAACGTATACATTGTTTTAATTTATTCAATATCGATATAACATTTAAGAGTTAAATTAATTTATATCTATTGAAAGAGTCAACATTGTGGAGTATGGTCCAATTCTATATTTAATGAAATCAGAATTCCAATAGACCAATTGCTAGCTCATTCCGCATAGTTCGGAACTCAAAAACAGATTAACGTATAAACATTTTAATTTTAATAATTGCAAATTAAGGGTAGTTAAATTGTAATAGTCACTGAGCAGAAGACTACCTCAGTCCGCTTCGTGACTACGAAAGCTGTAAAGTAATCGAAACGTCGGGAAGTAAAAAAATGAGAAACGTGATTATTCCGTAAATAATAGTTTTATTTCTATATGTATAGAAATTTTTACGATATATATATGTTTTGAAACTAAACGTATGTTATCTTTGAAGAATGACCGCAACAAATTGTCATTAACGTCCCAGCAGACTTGGAATTTTTACAAGATCGACTTTCCATTTCATGAGTGGACGTCCTTGGGGACTTCTACTTATAAAATACGTAAGTATGTACTGTATTTGGATTACATGTTTAAGTAATAAGGACACAAGTTATTAACTTGGTACCGTTATTGTGATTCTTGCTATTATTTCATATTAATACAATATTATCAACTTCAATAACATGTTTTGTATGAATCAAGTTACTTGCTACGGTTGTATTTACTATTTGAATATAATGGAAAAGTATGAATTGAGTAAACAATTTGAAATTTTATTATTTAGTATATTTTTTATTGCAATTAATGACGAGACAAGCGTGCGATTTGCCTGATGATGAGCGACCGCTCATGGACAGTAGCGGAACCAAGCAACACCATGAATAAAAATAATAATGCAAAACAATGCCTGATATTCCACTGCGCTCGCTAACCTGAGACATGAAAAGTCTCATATGTCCAACCAGTCCATTAGATTACAATTTTAATCCAATAGGAACACAATGGCTTGGCATTCCACTGAGCTGGCTGTACTGAGCTATATATTGTTGAGTCTCAATATAATTATCCAGTAGTTTCTCCGGCTAAAGTGGCTTTCAAACCGAAACACAACAGTGTATTCACACTACTGATTTATGGAAGAAAGAAATCGCGGTGGCACCTACCCAGGTTGCCCTGTCATATATGAAATATCTACCACCAGTATTTCATTTCATTAAGTTACTAAGACATTTTTTGAATCGGATTTTTCTTTCATTTTATACAAAAATTAATCGTTATAAAGCTCCATTTGATAATGAGTTTAAAAAAAGAATGTCTTTATGTTCATCTAACTTGAATAAAGAAGGCCTAATGGGCATTCTTTATTTAAAATTGCTTTCTTTATGACCTGCCAGTAATAGTCTCTATGTCTAGTTAGTTAAAAGATTTAATTAGTTCCAAAAAATATTAAGAATACACTTTAAAATAATTGTGGGTTGTGCGTTAAAATATAATAAATTAATTAGTAAAAATTTTAGAGTGAATCCATAAAATAAAAGGTCACTAACACAGAGTACATTTTACATACTAAGTCACTAACGCCACGGTCGATAGGCACAGGCGATATAAACTTCAGTTGATTCACGAAGTGGCTACGTGACGTCATGAGCCCACTCCATAAACACCAATCCACTTGATTCCGCCGCATTAATCCCAAATTGGAATTTTTAAACGTGTTCTCGCATTACGAAAGATATTGCATTCATATTTCGTAATGGATGCGAGTATTAGATATGAAATATTATGTTGTATTGCTTTATTTTTTTCCAATTATGAAAATGGAGGATTATGGAACATTTTCCATGCTTTTTTGAATCGTTTTTATTAAGTAATGTATATGGACTAAGGGATAAAGATTTTAAACCATATTTTTCTAAGAGTATGAGATGTGATGTAGAGTGTTATTTTATCATTATATATTATGTAATTGAATTAAGGCGGACGAATGTGGAAAAGAAGAACGCGTTGAAAAAAAAAATTGGTGCATGTTGGTACCCCGTGCGAGATTGAACAACAAATAATAATTATGAAAGATTTGATTTGATGTTAGTCTGTTGTCAGATTTTATTTTAGTGCTCTGTATCTACATTTAGCATTTAAAATCAAGTACATTGTCAGTGATTTAAAATCACTGCATTTAATTTATAAAAAAACACCCATCTTACTACAGGTATTTTTTAAGTCTGGTTATTTTTATTGGGGTATCTAAATATTAACAATAGGTTTAAAATCATGAATAAAGTCAATTAGTAAATTAAATAACAATGTGATTTTCAACATATTCAATCATTTTTATTCATTTTAAACAAAAACCGACTTAGACAAGATGCACGACTATAATAAGGTCATTCAGAAACTAAATACAAACGCGCGCGCGTCAATGTACACAAATGCTTGTAGTAGATGTTGGATATATCTCCATTATTGATTGGGATATTTTGAAATGTAAGTTTAAAATATTTATTATGTGAATAATTTTATACATTCCACCATGCGTTAATCAGTGTTACTCTCTTGAGTTAAATAAAAAATAAACAGAAAAAGACCTGTATAATTGTTTAAGTATGTTGTCACAGAAAATAACAGTTCACACGAAAACACGCCTCCGGACAACAACAATTCCCGAAACAGCACTATATTTAAAGCAGAAATAAAATCAAGGAAGCGACGGTCAGCGCAATCAAATCCCATACAAGATACCGCAACAGAGACATAACCATGCAAATGTGATGTCGCAATAACACGACGAACAAAACGTCGAATCGTACGCTATGTGTAATTGAATCCAAAAGGAAATTGCATTCCACACGTAAAGTTCCGACTGGCGACTGCATTCAGTAACTTTAGATGCGAATGTTTACAAAGAAAATGCATCAGATATTTTACCAAGAATTTTCATAAGGGACGCTCTGGTTTGGCAAGTATTTTCGCTTTGTTATTGGCTAGTTATCGTTTTTTAGCTCTTATTAAAATTCTCTAGGAATTGTTTTATTTTTATTCGGACGTAGCCCAGAAAACAAACTGTTGAGTGAGAGATTTTTTTTACTAAGTGTGGGATTGGGTATGCCATTTATTCAGGTAATGTAAAAAAATACATGTCAAAGTTCCATTATTTTGTGCATCTACATGAAAAACATGTGTATATTGATACTGCGTTGATTTAATTAATTGTTATGTTTTACTAGAATATATACATTTAACATAGCAGTGAAGGAAAAATTCGTGCTAAAACCTGCATTACATTGCAATTTGTAAAAATATATGGCCTAACCATTCTCAATCGTACTCTCGATTGTAAACAAGGTCCGTGCCCTGCAGTGGGACGTATATGCACTGATACAGAATGATTACTAGTGCAAGTTTTAATAATACCTATTTAAACTTGTGTTCACACGCGGGACTTAATGGCTTAAAATGCTTTCCAAGATTCGATGAGGTTCAACGTTTTTGAAAACAAATGTGGTTACTTTTCATTGACATGCAAACATAACAAAAATTCTGATAATTTCTTCAAAACAAACACTTGGGAAACTCTAATATTGTTATATCAAAATAAACGGTTATTTGTTCGGCTTAAAATTGCTGTCGGCTCTTAGTTTCTAAAACTCTAGAGATTCCTATTTCCTGGATAGTGTTATGAACTTTAGTTGTAGAATGTTGTGTTACATTTGGATTTAACCAAAATGTACGCTGTTTTAGTATCTTGGCTGTAATGTCCGGCTTCAGATAATATTCGGGCGTAGAAGTGAATATAAAATCCCCTTTATGCACTGTAATAAAAAATATAAAAGAGTATGGTTACTGAAAATGAATAAAGTGCCCAGTTCATTGCAGTACAATACATAAAATTGTATGCCGCTAAATTTAATGTGCAGATATATTTTTTTTACCTCTGTATTTTGTAGGATTAACTCACCATTCAAATGTTTTAGGATGCCTCTATCACCAATTAATTCGGATGATAATAATTTTTATTACTTGTAACCAAAAAACACATCAAGAAAATATAATTCATCGTACTTAAAAAAATTACAACCTTTTCCAAATCAACCCCAACATATACAAAAATCTGCAAAAAATCAGCAATCGCTTGGTTTGCAAAACCCTCACTTGCTTACAGATCGAAAAATCCCGCATTCTTCAAATTTTCGACGATCGTCTGAGGGCGTCCCACACCACGCCTCCCGGACGTGATCTCCACTCGAGAATTCGATTTGAAAACCTATCAGTTTTACGACCGATGTGATCAGCCGAGAGACGCTCGGCTTACTAACTTTGATGGTTAAAAATTATTTTTCCTTAACCACGTTATTTTGGCTTTGATTAAACCAGCCTTCAGCAGCTGGGTTAATTTTCGGCTGTGTGTTGTGATCGCAATATACAGGGTATATCAAGACTGCTACCGAAAACGAAGCCGGGTGGTAGTTTAAGCGACTTTAGACACAATGCAACAAAAAATGTCGGAAAAAAAAGCGTCAATTTTTTTTTGGTTATTTTTTTCCTAGGGTCGTATTTCGGCGGTAAATGCATTTTTCCCTAATATAATAGTGAATACCCTTTTATTTATAAATACTCTAAGGTTTAAAAGGGTTTAAATTATTATTTTAGCAATAACTATGGATTTAGCACCCAAGAATGATGATATTTAAAAAATCATTAAAAATAATTGTCGCGTTTCTTTGCGAAATTTTTAGTTGCATTGTATTTGTAATCACTAAAACTACCACCCAGCTTCGTTTTCGGTAGCAGTCTTGATATACCCGGTATTTATATTCTAAGAAGGTGTATCCTTATTGGAAGTTTGATGAGGAAGTGAATCGAACTCTTCTGTGCCTCATTTATTGAGTGTACCCTTCCGGTTTATGTGTATGATATGTATGTATGTATGTATCAAGGTTACGGATAAGATTCTGAGATGAAAAATATATTTTAGTTGTATTTTTATGAGCAAAAGCCATGCATATTGTAGCAGTAAACTGAACTAAAGAATAGACTACTAGTACTCGGAATCAATGAAATTGCAAACCAGACGAGCCAATCTGGAGATCAACCATAAAGCCTTGATTTGACGTATAAAAGTTAACTAAGTAGCCTCCGTGGCGCAGTTGGTTAGACGCCACGTTTGAAACAAGAGGCCGCGGGTTCGATCCCCGCACCGAGAGAAATGTTTGTGTGGCCCACAAATATTACTTCCGGGTCTGGGTGTTTGTGAGACCGAAAAGTATCTCGTAGTTCCTGATACCCACGATACAAGACTCGATCTTAGTGTGGGGTCAGGACTATGTATGTGACTGTTGGGTGATACATATAAAAAAAAAACAGAGCTAATGGTCTTGCATTCAAAGACTTCAAACATTTGGTAAAGCAAAGGTGATTTAACAGGAAGGCAGACTTTCACACTAACTGAGATAGCTCAAAACAAACCAACGAATTAATCAGGACTAGCCCTTAGGCAATTACATCCTACATCCAAAACTACGTTACCAACTAACCATGTTCAATCATCCTAAGCTCAGTTGTCACAGTCCCGAGACACAAGCTGTCCAATTGTTTATAAAAATATTTATAAATTCCTAAAGGACATTTTTACGGAGTGGGCATACAGCAGTCAATTCATTTTACCTACCTACGCTCAACCACAAGGGAAAGGCCGAAGGAAATTCACACACAAACGTCGACATCTATGAAAGTAAACATTAATTTTCCATGAATTGTAGCGTAACATATTTCGCCCGTCTGGGTATTGTTGCCGAATACAATTTTATTCGTAACCGTTCCCTAGGCGAACACGGGAAATTATTTTGTAAGTTTACGGAAGGATGAAGTAAATAGGAAAATGTATTTTCGTACATTCATTGGATTGCCGATTGATTTGCGATAGGAAATTAAATTAATTATTCGTGATGATTGTCTCAGTATTAACATTCGCGGACCTCAACCGAGGGGTAGACCAATACATCGTAGGCCAGGTGTCGTCAAGGAAGACATGAGGGTCAATGGTCTTCCTGTTGCGGATGCCGTAGATTGGTGAAAATGGAGGAGGATTAGAAATTATTTGTTTCTACGATTAGCCACAAGATATGCATTGATGAACACAACTTTTGGATATATTTCTAAAGCCGCTTATATTTTAGTGTATTTTATACTTTCAACAAAAGGTATTTCATTGACATCTATCACTTAATTTGCTAGTGTGTGCTGCTCCGAAAAGTTTTTAAACCCAGTACTCAGCAGTCATTGAAAAAGTTAAGAGTTCTTTGAAATAAAATTCTAGTTAATCTTTACATAGTCCACTTTTACTTTATTCGTTTGACACACTTAAATATTAGTTTACGGTTGATATTCAATAGATTTATTTGATAGATTACTTTATGATTCCAAGAATTCGGTGATCATTTGTCAATAATTCATATTTATATTATCCTATACATAAAAATATGAACTAATATAAGAAATACATTTAGAAAGAAAGAAATATGTAAATTTATTTTAGGCGCAAATAATCATGCGTAGAAAACTATTATAGATAAAATTGAAATAAAAGATGACAAAGTAAAATAAAACATGTTAACTAAATTTAAACAATTGTTGCACCTATAAAGGGCCTGCCATTCAGGTTTATGCTGAAGTATGGCAAAAGCAACACTGCAGCGCTGATTTTCAAAGGGTAGCTCTACGTCCCACTGCTGAACCCAGCCTTTCTATGTGACAGAAAGATTTTTAGGCCTCAGTCCAACAACATAATCCACTTCGTGTAAGCTTGTCATTCGTGCTTGTGGAGTTTAGTACTTTAAAAAGTAAGATTAATAATGATGTTTTTGTCGCGTCGATTCTTGGTACGATATTCGGTCGGGCAATACACTTTTTTAGCATTATTCAACTGCCTCGGTGGCGTAGTTGTACTAAGGTACGGTTACAAAGCTGAGGTCTCGGGTTCGAATCCCAGGTTGGGCAAAGTGATATTGGATTTTTCTATTCACTATTAGCTCAGAGTCAGTAATGCCCGATATGGCGATAGGCTCGCCACCTATCATATTGTGGGACGGAACATACAAGGCGAAATGTGGGTATCCTGGCACCTCTGCCTACCCCTTTCTGGGATATAGGCGTGAGTTTATGTATGTACCTAGTCAGGTCATAAATTCTGTCACATGTTTAATATAAAATAATTGAATCAAGTTTATTCATTATGTAACCATTTATACAGGGTATATCAAGACTGCTACCGAAAACGAAGCCGGGTGGTAGTTTAAGCGACTTCAGACACAATGCAACAGAAAAAGTTGCAAAAAAAAAGCGACAAATTTTTTTTTGTTATTTTTTTCCTATGGCCATATTTGGGTGGTAAATACATTTTTTCCTAAATAATAGTATATACCCTTTTATTTATAAATACTCTAAGGTATAAAAGAGTTTAAATTATTATTTAAGCAAAAACTATGGATTCACCACCCAAAAATAACGATATTTAAAAAATCATAAAAAAAAATTGTCGCGTTTCTAGGCGAAATTTTTAATTGCATTGTGTTTGTAGCCACTAAAACTACCACTCGGCTTCGTTTTCGGTAGCAGTCTTGAGATACCCGGTATACCAAAATGAACTTAACAAAACATAGATTCTTATGACACTAAAGTTTATTCAAAATGACCTCCGTGATTTTGAATACAGGCCTTCAATCTGCGCGGCCAATTGTCTATCGCAGCACGAACGAGGTCCATGTCAATATCGGCGGCTACCTTAATCAAGGATGTCTTGAGTGACTCCAAATTGGGATAAGGCTTTGAGCACGCCTTTTCCTCCAAGTGTTGCCATATCTTGTAATCTAACGGATTCAAATCTGGACTGGAGGAGGGCCAGTCTTCGTGCCGGATGAACTCAATTTCACGCGCCGCCAGCCAGTCTTGTGTGCTCTTTGCTCTATGAGCTGGCGCCGAATCTTGTTGGAATACCCAGTGCCTGTTATTGAACATGGTATGAGAAACAGGTTCCACAAGGTTCGTCAGGACTGTATTTTGATACACAACTGCATTCGTTTTTACACCTTTCTCACAAAAATGTACCTCTGTGAAGCCCCAATAAGAAACTTCCAACCATACCATGAGCGAGGATGGAAAATGACCTCGTTGGACACGCGGAATACGGTTGCTCGCTTCTTCACTACTGTGTGCGTACACCTTATCATTTTGTTTGTTGTAGCTCTCTTCTACGGTAATATTTTTTTCATCTGAAAAAAGAATTTCCCGATATTTTTTCCCGCGTACCGCTTCAACAAAGCGCGGCATCTCTTCAGTCTCAGGTCCATTAGACGAGCATTCAAACGATGTCCTGTTTTTCTTCGATATGCCCGAAGTCCTAAGTCTTCATTTATCACCCTTTTCACCGTGGTTCTTCTTAACCCCATCTGAAGGGCCAGTTTCTGCTTACGTTTGGGAATTCTTTGAATTCAAGCCTTCACAGCTTTTATCACTGCTGGAGTCCTAACAGACCGAGAGCGACCACTTCTTGACCTGTCATCTACACAAGAGTCTTCATTGTATCGTTTGATGGTACGATAAACGAATCTTTTGGTTATATTCAAATTTTTCAGTATGTCAAAAATATGTAGTATGAATTGGCGCGTTACCGCAACGATGCAACGCAATAACTGCAACACGGTCTTCTTTAAGCGTCCACTCCATATTTAAAAATGAGTAAAATCCATCATAAAAAGTATACATTTTTATTTTCATGAACAATTCGAAATTCGAATTCAATAAACTTTTTTGTGGCCAGCATTCTAAAAGAAAAGTTTTTACTGTGTGACAATACTTATGACCTGACTGTGTATGTATGTAATATTATTCAACTACCTCGGTGGCGTAGTTGTACTACGGTATAATTATAACGCTGAAGTATTGCGTTCAAATCCGGGTCGGAAAAGTGATATTGGTTTTTTCTATTCATTATCAGACAGGAGCTAGAAATTTGTACCCGATATGGTGATATATGTATAACCCAGTCAGATTGTGGGCGAAAAACTCAAGGGTATCCTGGTAGCACCTCTGCCTACCCCTTCTGTGAATAAAGGCGTGAGTTGTATATACATTGACATATTATATTATTCAAAAAAATACACAATGAATCATTGTAATTGTATTGAAGGTAATTTAAATTTACTATCCAAAGATGAATAAAGATTATGTCCCACAAACGCACTTAAGTAAAGAATACGAGAATATACAACAATGTTCTCAATAAACAGCTATTGTGCTGTACCGCATTGAGTCACACGGCTTTGTTGCACAAATGTTCTGTGCGGTACAATTTTGATAACAAACAGGCGACAGATCAAACTAACATCTAGAGAATTGTCGCAGCAAATTGCCAGAGACTGGTGGAGATTTGTATGTTCTTAAGCCTCGGGTTACTGAAACTCTAGGTAATTCACAGTAGTCGTGTATCAAACGCAATACTGGAGTTGATCTAATTGTACATGCCTAGACAGGGGAAATTGTATACTAGGTTATAAGTAAACATAAATAAATACACCCAACAGTCACATATATATCCTTGACCCCACTAGGATTGAGTTTTATGTGTATCAGGAACTACGAGAAACTTTTCGGTCTCACATACAACCAGACCCGAAAGAAATATCTTTGGGCTACACAAATATTTCTCTCGGTCGGATCGAACCCGCGGTCTCTCGTTTCACAGACGGCATCTAACCGACTGCGCTTAGGTTGTCAAAAAATATACACTGTATAACATTACACTTCATCATCATCATCATCATATCAGCCACAGGAAGTCCACTGCTGAACACAGGCCTCCCCCAAGGATCTCCACAATGACCTGTTGGAAGCGGCCTGCATCCAGCGACTTCCTGCAACCTTAGTCAGATCGTCCGTCCACCTTGTAGGCGGGCGTCCGACATTTCGCTTGCCTGTACGTGGCCTCCACTCGAGAACCTTACACTTCATAAATCAATAATATTATTATCGACGTCATAATTATTTATCAATAATCTTACTGACTTTGTTCTATATTCTATTACATTTTTTACTATTAAAATATATAGTGTATCAATTCGTATTTATAAACCAATATAGATGAGTATAAGATTCACATACAAAAGTAGTTTACCTTGTTTTTAAAGATAGCATTACAAAATAATTACATGCATACATACATACTCACGCCTATATCCCAGAAGGGGTAGGCAGAGGTGCCAGGATACCCACATTTCGTCTTGTTTGTTCCGTCCCACAATGTGACACGTGGCGAGCCTGATAATGAATAGAAAAATCCAAAATCTAATTATAATATTTCTATGGTACTACGTAAGTCCGCCAACCCGCACTAGGCCAGCGTGGTGGACTATATGGACTAACCACTCTCAATCGTTCTGTCGATTGTAGAGGAGGCCCTTGCCCTGCAGTGGGACGAATATGGGCTGATACAGAATATCACTTTGCCCAACCCGGGATTCGAACCCGAGACCTCAGCTTTGTAACCGTACCTTAGTACAACTACGCCACCGAGGCAGTCGTAATAACAAAATAATTAAAAATGCGTAATATGCCTTTTATAATTCACTGGGAATTTTGTAAGCCATTTGTCCTCTAAGCCGGCTCAATAACCGCTAGTTCATGATAATATGTTTAAAATTTAAACAATGAAACTTATGATTTTTCGATATTTTATATGACTAACCCAAGATCTTCAGATCCATAATATATCCAGAAGTCTCAAAACTTCAAGCGTTGTTAAACCCTTACAGAAATAACATGCAGATGATAGGACTGCATACTTATTTAATAGCTATTCAGTAGTAAATCCGCAGCACAACTATGTTATATTGTCTTATAAATATATATTTCTTTTCTTATTGAATAGATCCGGCAATCGAACAAACAGGTCACCTCATGGTAAGTGATCACTGCCGCCCGCGAACATCCTCAATGCCTAGATTTTATCGATGTATTATCGGCCCATCAAATTGGGAAAAAAGGAAAAAGGATAGGAAGAGGAAAGGGGCCCGGTAATCTCACTCACCGAATGAAAAACGACGGACAAGATAACTTTCCTTTTCTTTCCTGGTCGATTTCCTTTGAGACAGTGGTACCGCCCTGAAAGAGCCTACCCATTCATACCGAGTCACAACAACAGCGTGGCTCCACTGCAATAATACTAAAAGAAAGAAAAAGCTGATTTATCATCACAGAAATACCTATAATAAATCACACAACTCACTCAGCATAAGGTAACATAAAACAATCGAAAACAACAATAGAAGGGGGCTTCGGCGTCGCATCGCTGTGACAAATAGGTGACCGTTCAGCATGAAGTTGCCAAGCCACACACAAAAAAATCACACACCTAGTCCTTAACAAACAGACAGATAACATCTGTCTTCCTCGTCGTATACTGGGTATCTCAAGACTGCTACCGAAAACGAAGCCGGGTGGTAGTTTTAGTGACTACAAACACAATGCAATCAAAAATTTCGCATAGAAACGCGACAATTATTTTTTATGTTTTTTTAAATATCGTCATTTTTGGGTGGTAAAACCATAGTTTTTGCTAAAATAATAATTTAAACTCTTTTATACCTTCGAGTATTTATAAATAAAAGGGTATACACTATTATTTTAGAAAAAAATGTATTTACCACCCAAATAGGGCTATAGGAAAAAAAATAACAAAAAAAAAATTGTCGCTTTTTTCTGCAACTTTTTCTGGTGCATTGAGTCTGAAGTCGCTTAAACTACCACCCAGCTTCGTTTTCGGTAGCAGTCTTGATATACCCTGTATAGTAGGTATAAAAAATGCAAGACTTTTTCTCTCACCCACAACCAAAAATATATATGAGTCATACGAGCACGTCTAAGGGTTGGAATAAAACTATTATTTACGGATTTTATCGCTGATTTTGTTTAAGTTTTATATTTTTGTCTTTTTTTTTTTTTTTTTTTTTATTGCCTTGTAGGCAGACGAGCTAGCGGCCCGCCTGATGGTAAGCGGCTACCGCTGCTCATGGACCTCCGTAGTGCCAGGGGACCAGCACAACAAAGTCGCTGCCTACCTCGAGGAAAGTACTCTCCTTAAACCTCGTTTGAAGAAGGACAGGTCATAGCGCTGAGGAAACACCGATGCAGGGAGTTCATTCCAGAGCTTGCACGTACGTGGTAGAAAAGAACGCTGGAAACGTACCGTCCGGGAACGGTACGCCTCCAGGTGGTAGGAATGAACTCTACTGCGGAAACGTGTGGTGCGATGGTACATAGGCGACGGTGGTACCAACTCAAACAACTCCTCGGAGCACTCCCCATGGAACAAACGATAGAACACACAGAGAGATCCGAAGTCTCTCCGCAGTCCTAACGGTTCCAATTTGTCCGTGAGATCGGGATCATTGACAATTCGACAAGCTCGTCGCTGCAAGGAGTCAAGTGGGTCGAGCTGGTATTTTGGGGCACCTGCCCAGAGGTGGGAGCAGTACTCCACGTGGGGCCGGATTTGCGCTTTGTAAAGCGTCAATCTATGACCCGACGTAAAGTACCGCTTGGCTCTGTTCAGGATTCCCAACTTCTTGCTCGCCAGTTTGGCTTTGTCCTCCAAATGACTCCTAAACTCGACCTTGCTTGATATTTCGACGCCAAGGATTCCAATACTCTCGGATCCTTGGAGAGTAACTCCTTGGAATTGCGGCGCCATGACAAAGGGGTCCTTCTTCGCAGTGAACACGCAAACTTGTGTCTTCGAAGGGTTAAATTGAACTAGGTTCAATTCACCCCATTCGGAGGCCCGCCCCAGAGAGCTCTCGACTTCAGACACAAGTTGACTCCGTCTTTCCATAATGGAATCCCGAGAGTGGCTCCGTTGGCCGATGTACCGCGCGTCACTCGTACTATCATCTGCATAACAATGCATGCTATCAATGGACAACATGTCATTGATATGCAGGATAAAGAGTGTCGGCGATAGCACCGATCCTTGTGGAACACCAGCATTAATGGTCTTGGTCTCGGAGCAACAGCCGTCCACCACGACTCTTATGCTCCGACCATCCAAAAAGCTGGCGATCCATTTGCAGAGCCCCTCAGGAATTCCATACGCAGGTAGCTTCGCCAGAAGGGCGCGATGCCACACTCGGTCGAACGCCTTCGCAATGTCAAGGCCGACCGCAATTGCCTCACCCCCACTCTCCAAAGCCTCCGCCCAACGGTGCGTGAGGTACACAAGAAGATCACCAGCCGAGCGACCGTGACGGAAACCGTACTGGCGGTCACTAATCAACTGGCGATCCTCAAGATACCTCAGGAGCTGAGTGTTTATAACTCGCTCCAAGACCTTAGAGAGTAGGGATGTGACAGCAATCGGCCTGTAACTCGAAGGGTCCGAACGGTCACCCTTTTTGGGGACAGGGTGTACATTGGCGACCTTCCACGAAGCCGGTACCCGGTTGGTTTTATAGGAAAGACGGTAAAGGCGCGTGAGCACGGGTGTCAACTCAGGGGCGCACGACGTCTTTCCGACGTTTCCACCCCGCCCCATCCGCCCCGTAACCACGAAAGCTGTAAACTGTAAACGTGGAAATGTCGCGTAGTCGGGAAGTCAAAAATGTAAAAATTAAACCAAATCTGCTATTAAATCCGTATATAATAGTTGTTTTTCAATTAGTAACATTCACATAAGACTAAGAAACCGTTACGTCTAAAGGCTTTCAAAATCCTATGTAAGCTGAATTTTACTGTTGGGAATTTTATTCGCCTAGATATAAACAGCCACGCAAGAGTATTGGGTTTGAGATCAATTAGCGTATATCCACTTCCGAAGAGGCCGGTACAGTTGGGTGAGATCAATCGGTGAGATACCCATTTCTCGCATTTAATAGAATATACCTACGTGTTTATTGTCATCGAGCTCAACCGGACCTTGGATCTCATTTCTACATGGGGTTCCAGGAATATGGTTGAGTTCAATGCCAAGAAAACTCAGGTGTGTGCGTTCACGTGCAAAAAATTTATTTATTTATTTATTTAACTTTATATACAAATATGTACATAGGCGGACTTAATGCCAGAGGCATTCTCTACCAGTCTACCTTGAGATGGTGCTGAGATTACAGAGGTAGGGGTACATATGTTTATTTGATTATTGATGTTGGTTTATTTCTACATAAATACATAATATATATAAACAAATATATGAATAAGTGTATACTTACATACTATGTAAAACTATATGTTCAAATATACATAATTACTATAATATATATACACATAAATAAATATATATCAATATATACGATGACACACTACTATGATGATTCAGCCACTCTATCCAGCAACAAATCCCGAACCTTCTTTTTAAACACAAAACGGTTCATGGATGTCCTGATTTCGAGAGGGAGCGCATTCCAAAGAAGAATAGACTGTATGAAGAAGGAAGAATGTAGGAAATTAGAATGATGGGGGGGACACTTTAAAAGAAGGTTATTTGAGGAGCGAAGATTACGCTCATGACTTGCGCCAAGAAACTGGAAGTGGGTAATGAAATAAGAAGGTGGTGTAGGAGACGTTACAATACTGAAAAGAGTTGTAAGGGCACGCAAATTTCGCCGTTGACGAATTGGTAACCATTTCAGTTCAGTGCGATGTGAAGATACATGGTCATATTTGCGAAGGTTAAATATGAATCGAATGCAGTTATTGAGAAGGCGGTCCAGTTTGTTAAGAAGATCTGCATTCAGTTCGAAATAGCATACATCACCATAGTCGATCAGTGGGAAGATTAAGGTCTGCACAAGCATCAATTTCGTCTTAGAGGAAAGAAAGTTTTTAAGGCGATATAGAACACGAAGGGCACCGGTGACTCTTTGGCAAACAGAGGAAACTTGCACCTGCCAGTTAAGTACGTTATCTATAATAAGTCCAAGGTCTTTAACAGATGACGACCACGATATAATTGTGCCGTCAAATGTAAGTGGTGGTACAGACGAAAAATCAATGCGATTTATCAGGCGCTGGCTGCCTATGATTATGGCCTGGCACTTATTAGGGTTAACTGTTATCCCAAACCTAGCAGACCAGCCCCTAATGTACTGTAAGTCGGTGTTCACTTTTTCAATAGCTGTGGACAAACAATCCACATTTGCATGGGCATAAAGCTGTAGATCGTCGGCATATAGATGATACGCACATGAAAAAATCCCCGTTCTCTCCCCTCACAATTCTTCAGTGTACTCCCCTCTCAGTGCGGTATCCGTATTCTTGGTGTGGATATCCGCTGTGATCTCAATCCAAGGAATCGAGGGCGTAATATCTGCCACATCACGTAGGGTTGGAGTCCTGAACAGGGTGCGTCAGTTTTTCACGCCTGGTCAGCTTTGTCGCTTATATAAAGCGCAGGTCCGGCCGGGTATGGAGTACTGCTCGCACCTCTGGGATGGATCCGCCCAGTACCTGCTCGATGCCTTGGATGGATTGCAGCGGCGGGCCATCCGCATTGTGAATGATGCAGACGTTACGAGCAACTTAGAGTCGCTACAAGTCCGGAGGGATGTCGCCTCTCTAAGCGTGTTCTACCGCTTGTATCACGGTGAGTGCTCTGAAGAATTGTTCAACTTGATCCCCTCCTCTCCATTCCTTACCAGAACCACGCGTGCTGGCTTGCGAAGCCATAGCTTGACGGTCCACACCATCCCGGCGCGAACCAAACGGTTCTCGAATTCTTTTTTGTGCCGCACCGTCAGGCTGTGGAATTGTTTGCCGTCTCACGTGTTCCCTCCTTCCTACAATCCTGGGTCCTTCCACCGTAGCGTGAAGAGGCACCTTAGCAGGCCGGCATAACTGTTTCCATTGGCATGGGACCGCCGTCCGATGCCAATGGATACTGGGCCTGGGCGGCATTAGCACTTACCATCAGGTGCAATGCCGCCACTATGCCGTGCCAGTATAAAAAAAAATACTGCTTTGCAGTCACAGTCATGAAGAAAATTAATATTGTATCGCATGTTTATAAAGGTAAAAAATCGGATTTAAAATATAGTCCAACATAAAAATACATATAGTATACGCGAAACATTTAAAAAACGTCACTGGTAGAAAGACCTCGAGTATCTGAACTACGTCACTTCTTTTATGTTTATTGAAATTGTAAGACGACCATTGCGTTCGCCTAATGGTAAGCGCTATACGACAGCTCAAGAACAGTAGCGAAACTAAACAACACCTTGAATTACAAAGAAATGCTTGGTATTTCACTGCGCTTGCCACCCTGAGACATAAGATGTTAAGTATCAATATGCCCAGCAGTTACTCTAGTTACAATGGCATTCAACCCGAAACATAACAGTGCAGTTACACTGTTCTTTTGCGGAAAAAATAGACATTGCGCTTGTACCCACCCAGATGGTCTCTCACATATGAGAGACCTAGCAGTGAAACACTGTCAATTGTCATGAACGATGAAATAATACGAGTAATATTTTGTAACATTTACGAGTATTATTATAACGTCTCTTAATGCTAAGCTTCAATCTTCAGGAAAAAGGTAAACATAGAATAATAAATATCTGGGAAAAAGTTCAATATCCTCGCAAACTTATGCCAGTAATTCACCAAAAAAGACAAATACTTGTGGAAAAAGGTCATTACCCTAAGGATGGCACCTTTAATAATATTGGCTTGTTACATTCAATAGTCACCGTCTTAATGTATTTTTCTTGTTATACGTAATAATATTATCCCTTAGTGATCGCTAAAATATATTAAAAGTTCGTTGGTACTATATGAAGAAATAATCTGGCAGCAGGTTTATAAATTCATATATCGCTCCTTGAATACAAAAGGGCCAAAATTAAAAAAAAAAATGAAAATCGTTTTATTGCAAAAATGACACCTGAACCGACTATATTTTATAGTGAAAAAAAAAGCTCCCATCATTTTTGCTTATATTATGGCTGCACTGACTTACCGCCATTTTTGCATTAGCTCACTTTGACAGGTAATATCAGTGCAAAACCGCCATATTGTAATTTGCGCCCGGAGATTCAACGCAAACGCACGTCGTTTGCGTGAAAAAGTGCCACAATCCAAAATACGTCTGTGTTGGATTCAAAATTTCAGTAAGTATGATTATATTTTACAATACAAAATTGCCATATTTTGGAATACGTCCGTTTTGCATTCTAACATTAGTATTTGTTATTATATTTTGTAATACAAAATTGCCGTATTTGAAATGCGTCCTTTTGTAATCCAATATTAGTTAAGTGTAATTATATTTTATAATACAACAGTAGCATATTTTGAAATACATCCCTTTTGCATTAAATTATAGTGGAATAAATAATTATTTTATTAGCGTGCTAGAATGGGAAGGCCAGAAATATGGCCGTTTTGCATGATAATAATTTTAGTTTTCATTACAATTTCAAAAATAAAAATTACCATTTTGATGTTAATTTTGTTCTATTCTTATTACTTCAGAGATTTTTAACTTAAAAATCATACAAATGTATTTATTTGTTAGTAATTTAATAATATAAACTAAATTGAAGCCCTGTAGCTTTCGTCACTAATTTAAAGTTTTTTAAATAATATCAGTGAGTGTTTATAGGGACCTATAATAGTATGGGTAGATATTCGTAAATGTTGAAAAATATGTGATTAAGATGCATTGCCCCATATTTTCTGTGAATTTGAATGTTAAATATGAGGTGGTAGCTTAAATTTGTTAAATATAATTAAGGTGTTATTCCTGGCAAATTAGTATTGAAAATGTCATATTAAGGATTGTTATGTATTTGATTGTGTTTATGTTTTAGTGTATATTTGTATTGTGTGTATGTACTAAGGATTGTATAATATATGAATAGAATTGTGGGTATTTTATGTTTTTTAGTTATAAAACGTTAAAGGTTTTTTTTTACAAATTGACAAAATGAATAGAGCACGAAAAATGTTGAGTATGGCAGCCTCCGTTCAAGAATCGGAAAAAGTTCGCAATAGTATTATTACATACTAGCTGTGCCCGCGACTTCGACCGCGTGGAATTTTACAAAAAAGTTGATTAGTTTATTTAGTTTTTTTTTTTGTGTTTGCATTTTTATTTTAATTATTGATTCGTTGGTGGGAAAAGGTCAGGGATGCTCCTATCTAGTGGTCATGGCCTGTCCTAGAATAGGTGCTACGAGTACGCGACCTCGGCCCCCGAGCTACTGCAGTCACTACAAACATTCCCTTCCATGACTGCAGTATCCACTCCTACAGGCCATACTCTCCTTTCCCATTATATATTCTACTCACAAACCCTATTGCCTTCCCCCGCTGATGATGGGCAGCAGCGTCATCAGCGCGAGTCCCCTCCTGCGCTTGCCAACCCGCCTGCCAAGCGTGGCGAGTATTGGCAAATACCCCTCAATGGCGACACAAAGATTGACCAGGCCCCCAGTCACCTGGATGCAGGCCGCTTCCAACAGGTAATTGTGGAGATCCTTGGGGGAGGCCTATGTTCAGCAGTGGACTTCCTGTAGTTGATATGATGATGATGATGATGGTGGGAGAAGTGGTGGGAGGCGCCCGACGTGACGGCCCAGTGGTCGCATGCGCGTGAGCTGCGCGCGGGACATTGCAACATTACTTTATTTTTCTAAAATAAAATAGTTTTTCTAAAATAAATTTAGCCTAAGTTACTCCTTATTATATCAGATACCTGACAAAAAAAGTACCGTCAAAATCGGTCCAGCCATTTCAGAGATTAGCCGGAACAAACAAACAAACAGACAGACAGACAAAAAAAATTTAATCATCATTTTCGGTGTAGGTATCGTGTATATAACGATATGTAGTAGATCATTTTTTTATTTTCACTTTACAAACATACTGTATCTGTATCTGTATCAGCCCATATACGTCCCACTGCAGGGCACGGGCCTACTCTATAATCGAGAATACGATTGAGAGTGGTTAGGCCATATAGTCCACCACGCTGGCCTAGTGCGGGTTGGCGGACTTACATACCATAGAAATTCTTATGAATCCCATATATCAATGAACAAACATACACTTCAATTTTATTTATATGTATAGATAAGCTATAATATTTTCCTACTGAATTATGTGCCTTTAGAACTGATCTCGTATTTTGTTTTGTTTAAATTATTAATCTTAAAGAGAGACAAATTAGTGTCGTAAGTTTATTATTTTTTGAGTTTTTTAGAGAATTGATTTGATAGTGATTATTAAAGTTTTATCTCTTGTTTTTTCTATTATTCTTACAAATATAATTGTTTTAGAGAGATGTTTAATTTAACTGAATAATAGTAACGTACAAAGTTGATCTCAATTATATTACTTAATAATAAGTTAAGATTTTTTAGTTTAGACTTTTTAAGACAATGTTTTCCTGATGTCCATTCACTTATGTTTTTACTTAGTAATAAGATCAAACTTTTTGATACGGTTTTTTACGAAAAAAATTTTTATTTCTAAAACTGTGTTTAATTTTTGACATATTTTTTATAATTATGGTTCAAATTTTGAATGCAAAAGGGACTTATATGCTTTTTTTTTCTTAATAGGTAACAGCTATTACAAAGTTTATATTGTAGATAGATAGAGCTAAAAAATACGCATCTAATGATATATTAACATCTTATATGTATTTAATAAATATATGAAATATTATAGAAAAACAGTTTCAAAAATTTGATTTGGTGTCCTGTAAAATTTATGGATTTCGATTTGTGTCCCTTTTGTATTCAAGGAGCGATATATATCACCGTTAAATTGTGAATACCGTTAGATTATTTAATCTATCTCGCGAGATTGTGAACTGTCGAAAGATTGTGAACCGTAGGTTAGGTTAGGTTAGGTTTAACAGTTTCAATTCGATAGATTATAATCTATCGAAAAAATAATACGTTAAATTGCAAGCAGTATGTTACGGTTCACAATCTTTCGACAGTTCACAATCTCGCGAGATAGATTATAATCTAACGATATTTACAATTTTACGGTGACATATACATACATAAACCCACGCTTTTTTCTCAGAAGGGAAAACACATGTGCAACCAGGACACCCACGCTTTGCCTTGTATTTCCAGTCGCACAATGTGATGAAAGAGCGAGCCTTTCACCATATAGGGAACAATTGTCTGATTCCGAGTTGATAGTGAATAGAAAAACCAATATCTCTTTGCTCGACACGCGATACCAACCCGAGACCACATCTTTGCAATCATACCGTTGAACAGCTGCGTCACCGAGGCAATCATAAATTCATCCACAGATAGGCCGTTTGTCCACCGCCGCCGTCACCGGACCGTCACCAAGAACGAGATTATTTCTTGCCGAGTTTAAGATGACGTGACGGCGATCGTGTGTCCACCGCGCCGATAAATTGGTGGCTCAGTTCCACTCAGTTCTAGAGCTTCTAGCAGTTCTAGAGCTAGAGAGATCATACGCGGTAGTCGCGTTTACCTTTTTGATAGATATAAAACCAACTAGGACTAGTTTTAACCGGCGACAATTGCTTCTTCAGCTTTTGTACGATTGAAGGCGTAGGCGATTAAAATAATTTTGGACTCTGCTACTCCAATCAATGTATAAATATCGTATTTGAATTTTATTAGCCCTTTTGTTTACAAATTTTATGATATACCTATATAACAAAAACTGGGCGAACGGCCCGGTACGACGGTACTGTGTGGACAAGAACAAACATTGTAAATGTATTAAAATATGTGTATCGCTAAATCGGCGCCGTCATCTCGTTCTCGGTGACGGTCCGGTGACGGCGGCGGTGGACAAACGGCCATAGAGTATTTGACTATTATCGATTTTTGGTATTATTTCGCTTACAAACACAAATACGTTAAAAATAAAGCTGTGCTGTCAAAAAAAATTAAATATTAAACCAAATCCGCGATAAATTCCGTAAATAATAATTTCGTTTCAATGTTTAACATTTGCGTAACTCTAAGAAAACATTAATTAATAATTAGTATTATTAAACATAAATTATCAATACTATGACTTCCTCTCTTCTAAATTGTTACAAACCTATAAAATTATAACATCTTCATAACCAGAGGCGGCTCGTGAAATTTTTTGATGGGGGTTCACAAAAAAAGTTATTGAAAAAACTAGAGCTTACTATTTATTATATTTGTATACAAAATCCATTCGCCGGTCTTTTTGGCGTGCGAAGATATCTATTACTTTCTTGTGAAAATGGAATCAGAAATGGAATTGATTAAGCGTATAAACTATTTTTTAATACTTATGTAAAAAAAAAAACTGCGAATTAACTGACGAAGTCGACGAGCTTGCTTGAAGTTGTTTGTATACATAAGGACCACAACTGCGCATGAGTAGGATATCACCTCGGCGCGCGCACGGCACGACTGGCTGAACGCAGAACGACAACTGAGTGACGCGCACAGAGTACATTACTAGTGACGCGTGAGCGGCGCTCCAGATTACGCTAATTTCTCATACGATATCTTTTGTTTCACGCGTCAGCCCGAGTCGTAGCTCTCTTTCGCACTCATTGAATACAGTACTAAGAGTCGTACTAAGTTTCGTTTCATAGGAGCGCAATCGCTGGCGCTCCACTCGTTACAAATTTGTAAGGTAAATAAGGTAATTCGCTACATGTACCTGTATAGATAATATAATAGACTTATTATAGGCGTAGTAAAATATAAATAATGTAATGTAAGGATTTATGTATTATAAATATATATAAATTATTAAATTAGCTAAGTATGTAATTTTCGTGGGAGTGCACTGCACCAGCGCTCTTTCGGATGAGCCGCCTCTGTTCATAACATCTGCTGTGCAATAAAGATATTGAGTATCAAATATAGTCGCAATGGTTCTTTAAGCCAGATAACTACGTATAGCGCCTCTATGACCATTGTATTTTTAAATTACTTCTGCCTTTTCTTAACCCATACTTACATGAGATTGGTGCAGTATTTCTGATGTATCCGAATAATTTGCCTTAAAATTTTACGATGAGCTGATCACTGTCATCAACTTTTTTGGAAATCGGCCTTTGGTCCACCACACTAGCCTATTGCGGGTTGGCGAACTGCCCAGGCTTATGAAATTCGTAAGTAAATCTTTCAGGATTTTTTTACTATATTTCCCTTTAACAGTAAGTTGAGTGATGAATTAATTAGTTTATTTATTTATAGTTAATTGTACACCACAGAAGAAAATGAATATAAGTAAGGACAAAACATAAATTTTTGGTCATTTTTTTTTTCTTTGTGCGCTCAAAATGCTAATTTAGGTTTAAACATTGTTTCTCAGTAAGTGAATTATGTATGATATTCTTCGTGACGAGCAAAGTTCTTCTAAAACCTAACAAAAAATGTGTAACAATCGGCGGTCTTATCGTAAAACTGAAATGTCTTTCAAGCAACCTTATTATTAACACTTAATATTAAACACTTAATATTATTATTATTATCTTTTTAACTCCATTTAAGGGTAATAAAACCTGTCGTACGGGCATAAGCCAAGCACAACTGGCTATATGGTAAAGGTAGATGATATGGATGAGGAGGATAAAAACTTTCTAGTGATACGGCATGTATTTAATATTGTAGCTTTCTGTATAAGATAAATAAGATACGACGGTATTTTTAATATTTCCAGGCTCTGAGTTAGGCTTTTAGGTATTATTCCGGTGGATGATACAACAATCGGGACTATGTGTACTGTTTGCGCTCTCCATTGGGTTTTTAACTCAATTGCGAGGTCCTGGTATTTCGTGAGCTTCTCTGATATGGATGCTTGCATGTTATGTGAGTTGGGGATGGCTATATCTATCAAGTATATTGTGTTACTAAGTTTATCATGTATCGTTATATCAGGTCTGTTATAGTGGATGGTTTTATCAGTGATTATAGTCCGGTCCCAATAGATCTTGCAGTGCCTGTTTTCATGCACGGTTTCTGGTTTATATTTGTAGTGCGGTATTTTCTGGTTAATAAAGTGGTATCGATGTGCAATATGTTGGTGTATGATCGCCGCTACCTGATCATGCCGGTGTTTATAATCAGTTTGTACTAGAGACTTACACGCACCATTTATATGTTGTATAGTTTCGGAGGCAGAATTACAGTGTCTGCATAGGTCTGATATTTGATTAGGGTCTCTGATAATGAATTTTTTGTAATTTCTTGTAAGTATGATTTGGTCCTGAATCGCGAGCATAAAACCTTCGGTTTCGGGAAACAGTTCTCCTTTCTTGAGCCACTCGTTCGACATATCTTTGTCGACGTGGTTTTGGGTCAAGTCGGATCGGTGTCTCCCGTGCAAAGATTTTTCTGCCCACCTGCTAATTTTCTCTTGTATACATGAGATTCGTTCGTTGGGTTGAATGTGTGTGTCTTGGAGGTTAAGTGGTGTCAGTTTATTGTCCATGTTAGATGTATATTTGTGGAGGTATGAACTATGTGATTTATCGTAAAAGTAGGTTCTTAATGATGTTATTAGTTTGTTATGTAGGTTTTGGATGTCTATTAAGCCCCTTCCTCCTTCGTGACGTGGCAAAACAAGCCTCTCTATGGCAGATTTTGGGTGATGCTTACGGTGCTTGGTCATTAACGTATTTACTGTTCTTTGAAGTTTCCTGAGATCGGTTTGTGACCAACTTATAATTCCAAATGAATACGTCAATATCGGTATAGCAAAAGTATTTATGGCTTTAATGGTGTGTTTTGAGTTGAGATCTGTTTTTAAGACTAGGTTTAATCGGTGTTTAAATTTATTTATAAGTTCTTGTTTAATATCTTTGTGATTAATTTTACGAGATTGTTTAAATCCTAAGTATTTGTAAGTACTGTATGCGTCCATAGGTTCAACTATATCGCCGTTATCTAATTTGTAAATATTATGTATAAATTTACCGTTATTTATCGACAGAAACATTTATCCACTCCAAATTGCATGTTAATGTCATTAGAGAACTTTTGAGTGATGTCTATTAAATGAAAAAGATCTTCTTTATTACTGGCGTAGATTTTAATGTCATCCATATAGAATAGATGAGAAAGGGTAAAATGAGAATCGACAGAATTAAGGTTATACCCGGTTTTGCTATTATGAAGAAGAAGTGAGAGAGGGTTCAGGGCCATACAGAACCACAAGGGACTCAGGGCGTCCCCCTGGAAAATGCCTCTTAATATTTGGATGGGTTCAGTTAGGATTGTAGAAGAGTTAGACCTAACTTTTAATACAGTTCTCCAGTTTTGCATTGATGTTTTCAAAAAATTAATAAGTGTAGGGTGAATTTTGTAGATGTGAAGTATTTCTACTAACCAACTGTGCGGCACGGAGTCGAAGGCTTTGCGGTAATCTATAAACATAGTATGGATATTTTGCTTAGATTTGTACGCGCTATTGATAGTAATAGCATCTATGGTCAACTGTTCTTTGCATCCCTGACTATTTTTCCGACAACCTTTTTGTTCTTCTGCGAGGATATTATATTCACTTAAATGGCGGTAAATAGTTTCACTGATACAAGCTGTTAAGATTTTGTAGATAGTTTGGAGGCACGTAATTGGCCGGTAATTAGCGGGGTTCTCCGTATCACTGTCTTTTGCTAAAAGGTAGGTTATTCCATGTGTTATGTAATGTGGCATGGTGTCTGGGGATTCTATAAATGAGTTTAAAAATCTATGAATGAAAGTATGGGTGGTTGTGAATTTTTTATACCAGTAGTTATGGTTATTATTATTGTTATTATTAAGTACCAGGAGTCCATAAACCAGAAGATACAAGCAGTAACATTTTACTAGCATCGTAACAACGTATTAGCAATCATCATGGGAAGGAATATATAATCTGTCGAGTGGAACATAAGCAGAGTGTTGAACCGTAAAATCGAACATACAACATCACTTCTGCGATATTACGTCGGTATAGCCAAAAATATGGCTTCCGTTTCCTCCACGTGTCTAGTGGAAATAAATAAGCAATATGTAAATTCGATAATATGGTTCACGTCGGTATTTATTGTGCTTGTAAAGTAAAATGAGTGAATGCTACGGCGGAATTGGCTGTATGGTATGATGTTTATTACACGACCTTGTACAAAGGAACAAGACATTGAGTTCAACACATATCGGGTATTTATAGGCATGACTTTTGAGTCGTCTCGGGATAGTAATCTTCTATCACTCATTCTCAATATAAACTAGCCTAGTGCGTGAGATAAGGATTTGAGTATTTTTCAAAATGATAGAATAATGCAAGATGTGATAACTCCTTTAGTTATTGGAAAAAAAAACACGAGCTGAAAAATGTAACGTGCTAAACTCTATTAAGCTGTAATTTAAGTAAATTCTGCTCTTTATTAACATAAAAATTCTAACTATGTATGTACATGTACATCAATGCGTACTATTAGTCTACAGATTATGCACATTGCTATGAAAAATTTAGGTCTAGATTATTTAATTCCATTCGTAGTATATTACAACCACCTATTAGCAAATTCGTTAGCCAAGGACTAGAACTAACTAAACTAGTCTAGAATTATCGACTCGACTGAGAGATTAACGACCGGTAACAAAACCCCGAACCCGAACTTCTGTAGCACGTACATCAAGTTAACTATAAAGTGTCCGACTGACGTCAGCATGTCGTGGTTCAATCAAATTCTGCTTATTCCGTGAGTCGGGGCCGCAAATCACATCGCCCGACCGGCCTTGCACTGAATCAGCTGGAATAAATCCTTCATGCGTGTGCTGTTACTATCGTCACTGTCGAATACGACTCTTGTGGATCGGTGTTCGTGGTAGGGGCTCAGGTGTTATGATGAATATATTTCTGCTTTGTTTGTTCAATAAGCGGATTTACTTTGGGGTGGAAAGAACATATTTTATTTGTTTTGAATTTTGTGCAGAAAATATTTTCTTCTTTCATATATTTTAAAGAAAATTACAGTTTTCAAAAACATTTTACTTATAGATTTCTAAATATTTTCGAATATTGGCAATAAATATGGTATGCTTTGCAATAAGATTTATAATATTTTGTCAGGGGCTTAGAATAATATAAACTCATTTGCAAAAAAAAACGGGCACCTAAGCAATGAACCATTTCAAATGTTACTATTGGTTTGTTTGATAGTTATAGGTAGTTTTACTTTCACAATTTTGTCAATTAATAAGCAAATAATCGTTTTCGTCAGTATTATCATAAAATTTTGATAAAATTTATGGGTTTTAATGCTAAAGTTCACTAATAGTGTATGTTCGCTAGTAGTGCATATGCTCGTGAAGTAAAAGTTAACAAAAAATTTTGTTTGTTTTTTCTTTAATAAAGTAAAAGCAGATAAATGTTTAGTATCGAGTGTGACCCCCTCTAGCTGAAATCACAGCTTGAATTCGTCTGGTATGCTAGCGAGGATATCCCGGATACTTGCTTGCGGAATACTTTCCCACTCCGCGGTAATCACATTCTTCAGCTCTCTGATGGTCTGCGGAGCCGGTTGTACTGATCTCACGCGTCGTTTCAGAACGTCCCAGACATGCTCTATAGGATTGAGGTCGGGGCTTCGAGCTGGCCAATCCAAACGACGAATGCCGACCTCTTAAGGCCGAAACTGCGTTAAGCGGGCACTCGCGCGGTTTCATACAAAAGTGCTCCGTCGCGGGGATCCACGCGGGCGTCCAGCACGGGGAGGTGCGTCCCGCACCCGCGCCGCGGGGCCCGCCTTCGTGCGTCGGAAACCCGTCGCGGGGGTACGCGCGGTACAGCGCGCGGTGTCCACCAGCGGTAACATGGCGGTGATGACATACGGCACCGAGACGTGGCCTCTCACTTTGGGCTTCATTAGAAGGCTCAAAGTCACTCAACGAGCAATGGAGAGGGCTATGCTCGGTATTTCCCTACGAGATCGACTCAGAAAGGTTCTAGAGTGGAGGCCACGTACAGGCAAGCAAAATGTCAGACGCCCGCTTACAAGGTGGACGGACGACTTGTCTACATTTGCAGGAAGTCGCTGGATGCAGGCCGCTTCCAACAGGTCGATGCGGAGACCGTTGGGGGAGGCCGATGTTCAGCAGTGGACTTCTTATGGCTGAGATGATGATGATGATGAATATACTTGAGCAAAAATAAAGATTTTTTACTTAGCGCAATGTTATTGCCAGCCTTTCCATTGGTGATATGACTAATACAGATTTTACTCTTAAATTGTTGACCTTCAAATATGGTTCCAGTTTCGAAGATAATTCGCCATAGTGGTCTATGGCGAAACTTTAAAATATTTGTAAAATGAGTTTCATTTTCTCTTCATTTACTGAACTTTACAACAAATTCTCCGCCTAGCAACCTAAATTCAATAAACAGCCTTCCTGCTGTCGTTTTTTTTTTGCTAGTCGTCGTTTTGCTATGTAATAATATATTAAGCTCTCCATCGACATGACTGTACATGCACACCTTTAAAATTGAACCAGCGACACTACATAAATCCGGTCTCCGCGACGGGTACCCGCGACGCCTCTGCAAAGCGTTCTCCTCCTCTTCGTAGCACTCGCCGACGTCGATCTTCACCGAACAGAGATATCCTGGCTTCATCGGAGAACAATACCCTATTCCAGTCTTCTTGAGTCCATGACTCACAATTTCGAGCAAACCTAAGCCAGGCAACTCTGCGCTCACGGAGTAACTTAGGGCCGCGGGCCGGGCGATGACTGCGTATATTGGCTGCGAGAAGCCTCCTCCTGACCGTCCATAGACTAATATGCACATTTCTTACTTCTTCGAGGTTGTTCTTAAGGTCCACATACGAAGACTTGCGATTTCTCAATTCGCGACTCACAAGAAAACGATCATCCCGTGGTGGGGTACATGGTTTTCTTCCAGAAACAGGCCTTCTCTCGACGGAACCGGTGTCTTGATACCGCTGCCAGGTCCTTTGAACCGTCGAGCGACTCACACTTAGCCTCTGAGCCACGAAGCATTGGCTGCAACCCTCTTCGAGCAGTGCTATAATTTTGGTAGCTTTTACCACTTTCTCTAACATTATTGAGACAGCTAAACAGCAATAAATGAAGCTTTGACAATTAAGAATATGAAATAAATTCATAAAAATTGACTAAAAGTTATGAAAACCGATATTATCTTTTGGAACTTCGCACCAAAAATGTAGGATAAAAAGTGGTTTTCTGTAAAAAACGAGCATCAAACGAAAATTTGAATTTAGAACGTACTGTCTTAAACACCACGGCATTTTTAAAACCGGCCAGTAACATGTACAAATGATTAAAATCATTTTGGTACCGTATTTTTTTAAAGAAGAATTAAAATCACATGCCCGTTTTTTTTGGAAATGAGTGTATATATATATATATATATATATATGTCGCAGCATGGTCATGAGTACGGATTATTTTAATATTGTCATGAGTACGGATGTGAAATAGAAAGCGCCCCACCCGCTAGATCGACGACTTCACTTCGATGTGGTACGGGTGAACTTCAGTGCGCTTCGACAGAATCAGGATGTCATCGCTGGAGGGATTATTCAGTTGGTGATAACCGAAGAGTGAAGACGTCTTGGGACTGTCCTACTACCTTAGTACCTAGTGTTTGTGCTATTATACTGAGAAAGGGTCTATTAAAAAATAAAAGTGAGTGATTATAATATTTTCCGTGTGTTGTGCTTTACATAGTAGTTAAATCCTCCTCCGATATCAGAATTGGGATCCGATCACGCTACAAAAATCACAATGGAGAATACAACGGGTAACAATAACTCACAGTGGCAATTGCTGTTTGAAATGCAAAATCAACAGATGCATGCCCTGATTCAAACATTGAAGTCTCCGGGCAAAAATAATTCTGTGACCTTGCCAGAGTTTAATCCCGACAATCGTGATGCTGACGCCCATGCATGGTGTGCAACTGCCGATTTGTGTTTCGATCAACGTGCAGTCAAAGGAAGTCAGCTAATAATAACGATTAGCAAGGCTTTAAAAGGTTCCGCATCCACGTGGCTGTCGCAGATAAGTTATCCAGGTATGACATGGCTGGAATTCAAAGAACTTTTTACGGCACGGTTTGTTCACGACGAGACTCTTGCGGCTACCCTCATTACATTGAATAATGATAAGCCGAACGAGAATGAAACTCATGCTGCTTATGCTAGTCGTTTAATTACAACTTTGTTGAACCGTTGGAAGGATTTGAGCGTTGAGAATATTGCTGTATCAACAGTAATGGCTCATTTAGCTCAAATTGATAGCCACCTTCAACGGCTTGCATTCACAACGGAGGTAACGACACGCCATCAGCTACAACAAGAGCTTCAAGCATTCTCCTACCTGAAGCGTAAAGCTCCCTTGGAATTGCATACCGACCTCGTTCAGTTTGAGAAACGTCCGAAATTTACTCTGCTGACACAGATTAAGTGTCACGCTTGCGGCAAGCTTGGACACAAGAAATCAGACTGTCGCTTGGATAAGAGCGAAGCAAAGACTCCGTCTGCTACAGGTAGTAACCAACGCCAGCAAAGTAATGGTGGCCCGCTAGTATGCTTCAAGTGTGGTACCCCGGGTCACGTCGCGAGTCGCTGTTCAGCGGGTTCCAGTGCTACAACATCGAAGCCTGTTGAACGACGTGTTGATTTATGCGTTGTCGAATCACCCTCCGGAACACAAACACATTTTAGTAAGCGTTTTAAATTTGATTTCAATTCCAGTGCTGAGTTTTCATTGAGTAGAGAATCTGCCGCCAGTCAGTTTAGGGGCAAGCGAATTAATAAAATGTTGCCAAGTTCCCGATTCGTTTGGAAAAGTCTATACCGGAGTGCCGTAGCCGTAGCCTGGTAGAAATCGGAATCTACTCGTAGTAGTCCGTGGGTAGGCGGTGGGCGGTAACTCTGGGTGATATAGTTGGGTCTTGTGGCAAGACCGGGATGATATGTGTTGGCTCTGAGTGGTATATTCGGTTCTTGTGGCAAGACCGGAGGTACATGAAGTACATCGCTGTTCTGTGGCAGAACGGTAGCATTGGGTTGATATAGTCGGGCCCTGTGGCAGGGCTGAGAGTTGTGTTTTGACTCGGTATTCTGTGGCAGAATATTTTAGTGTACATGCGACTATATTGCTCAAGCTGCGTTGGGTACAACCATGAAAGAGACACCTGGAATCATTTAAATGAGATTTTGATTGCAAAATTGATGGGCCGATTTTTATTTTCTTTGTGTATGTGGCTGATATATCTCAGTGTTAGAATAATAAGACAGGATAACCGAACGAAAACTGTGCTGTGGTATTTGTTTATTGCAGATTAAACACACGCGGACGTGTGTCAACGCAGGATGGCCGTGTCGCAGCATGGTCATGAGTACGGATTATTTTAATATTGTCATGAGTACGGATGTGAAATAGAAAGCGCCCCACCCGCTAGATCGACGACTTCACTTCGATGTGGTACGGGTGAACTTCAGTGCGCTTCGACAGAATCAGGATGTCATCGCTGGAGGGATTATTCAGTTGGTGATAACCGAAGAGTGAAGACGTCTTGGGACTGTCCTACTACCTTAGTACCTAGTGTTTGTGCTATTATACTGAGAAAGGGTCTATTAAAAAATAAAAGTGAGTGATTATAATATTTTCCGTGTGTTGTGCTTTACATAGTAGTTAAATCCTCCTCCGATATATATATATATATATATATATACCGGGTATCTCAAGACTGCTACCGAAAACGAAGCCGGGTGGTAGTTTTAGTGACTACAAACACAATGCAACTAAAAATTTCGCAAAGAAACGCGACAATGATTTTTATGATTTTTTAAATATCGTCATTTTTGGGAGGTAAATCCATAGTTTTTGCTAAAATAATAATTTAAACACTTTATATCTTAGATTATTTATAAATAAAAGGATATACACTGTTATTTTAGGAAAAAATGTATTTACCACCCAAATATGGTCATAGGAAAAAAATAACAAAAAAAAAATGGTCGCTTTTTTTTGCAACTTTTTCTGTTGCATTGTGTCTGAAGTCGCTTTAACTACCACCCGGCTTCGTTTTCGGTAGCAGTCTTGATATACCCTGTATATATATATATAAACAAACAAAAAAAATAAGACCATAGAGGTGGTCTGTAGCTCAAAATAATACGCATGGCCTAATATAAACCGACGAAGTCCCTGACCTTATCCCAAGCGGAGTCAGGTCAGCCTTCTCATTTAATTTATTTCCATATAATTGTAACGTCCTCAATCGAAACTCTACTGTGTCGAATTTAATAATAAATAATTTCTTAACTAAAAATAATAATATTACATACATACATAAATACGTAAACTCACACATTTTCAGAGAGGGGACAGGCAAAGGTGCCTCCAGGACACTCGCCTTGCATGTTCCGCTCCACGATGTGATACGAGGCGAATCTATCATTGTACTGGGCTGAAATTGTTGACTCCGGGCTGATAAAATGAATGGAATCTAATATCACATTGCCATCGAGACAGTCTAAAAAAATATTACCCACAAAAATGAAACACAACATCATTAAATCAGGCCAAATTTCAGATCCACATTAGACGTATTAAAACAAATTGTACGTATTCGAAACCTCGATCATATTTTCACAGCGTGGAGAAATATTGCCGTGCATTGTCGGCCGGTGATAAATAGATGTGCGATGATAAATAGGTCAGCGGCACGTACCCACTGACAAACGTGCATCGCAAACGTCAATGTTGAATCATTCATTTAATAGCTACAATGTGTTTGTGACAACAAAAAATATAAGTTGTGTATTGGATCAGTCTAGTGCGATGGAGCTTTGAATTAGCGTCGGGTGTCCGAGTAGGTTTTTTTGTGTCAGTATTTTTAGGTACCTACCTTAATAGCCGTAGTTAATTGCAGATATTAAAAAAAAATTAGGTTATATTGGTTTAGTACAAGTATTAATACTTGACTAGCCGACGAAGTGGGTACTAGTAGAAAGGCATGTTTCGAAATAGTATGTGTTAAAAGAATTCGATAAACATTAACACCCACATTAACAAGTATCGGGTTTAGACTAGTGTATATCCGGTTTAAAGCAGATCGACACAAACATGTCGATTGGCATGTGGTATAAAAAATATATTAAAAGCTAATCTCTTCTATAATTCCCATTACAACTGGCCACCTCAGCCTCCGTGGTGCAGTTGATTTAATGCCGGATGTCAAACTAGAGGCCACGGGTTCGATTCCCGTTCCGAGAGAAATGTGTGTGGCCCATAAATATTTCTTTCGGGTCTGGGTGATTGTGAGGCCAAAAGTCTTTCGTAGTTCCTCATACTCTACAACAAACACTTAATTGATCTTTATATGGGGTCATGTCATGGGTATGTGACTTTAAAGTGTATTATTTCTTTATATTATTCAACCAAAGCTACATTATCTTTTTTTTTTTTTATTGCTGTGAATGACGAAACGAGCATGCCGTTCGCCTGATGGTAAGCGATGCGACCGCTCATGAACAGTAGCAAAACCAAACAACACCTTGAATTAGAAAGCAATGTTTGGCATTCCACTCCGCTCGCCATCCTGAGACATAAGATGTTAGTCTCAATATGTCCAGTAGTTACTCTGGCTACAATGTCCTTCAATCCGAAACACAACAGTGCATTTAAACTGCTGTTTGACGGGAGAAATAGACATTGCGGTGGTACCCACCCAGGCAGCCTCTCACATATGAGATACCTACCACCAGTCAATTTTAATAGTTATTTTATTAAATTTAGTTGAAAATATTAAATTTAGTCATCTATAGCTAGGAATAAGAATTCCGTAATATATTTACCCATACATAACAGTTTACAATTCAAATTCGGACGTAATTTTACAGTCATTAAACTAATTACCACATGCTATGAACAATCCGACACTTGGAAACGCGAGAATTTATTAATGGAATGCATTTGTTGATTATTATTGAGTGGTTTGGCACATATTTCACTCGCAATATATTTAATAAAGGCAGAATGTCGCCGGAATATTCCTCATCATTCATCTGTTTGACTCCTCGTGTCATTAGTAAAGATCGGTGCAGGCTGTTTGAATGTATTATCGATAATATCGTTCAACTTGTAGAAAGACGGACCTAATGAAAGTTGCTGAATGCCGACCGCTTCGATTTTTGGCTATGCTTATGATCTGCTGGAGACGCTTATAATCGCCATTCAATTGTGTTATGATAAAATAGATAATAAAATAATATGAAAATTATAATATAAGTAGGTGTTATAGAGTTGTCCTACTACTGCGATTAAGCTCACTGTAATATTGTATACATATGTATGTGCTGCTGTATGCTTCGCCCAATCACGCTGACCTCGTGCCATTTAAAAACTAACAAAGTTTTAATGATTTTTTAAATATGAAGGAATAAATAAAAATATACATGCGTACTTTCGACCCCACATTTAGGTTAATTAATTCTTGTGTCGTTCACCCAAATCCGATCCAAATATAATTTTACATACCTAGTAATATGAAATTACATAATCTCATATTTATTTCTGCTTTGAAGCAGCAGCCCAGTACATCGAACGATTTTGTTAAATACTAATTACTATCTAAATTGTATATAAGGAGGTAATGTTCTGTCAAGCAAACAAAGCTGGAAAACACACAACTTCACTTAAGTGTAATAATTGAGTTCCAACCGGACCACTATTGCACATTACAAGATACCGTTTCCAATTTCAAATGTATCGAGAGCGGCATTTACGTTTGCGCTAGGTGTCCGCTACTCACATTAATTGAACCATCTATTCAGGTTTACTGGCGGATGCACTCAATACATTAACATCGGCCGGCTATCGTGTGACGTAATCGAGTCCCGCGCTGAGAAATTGAAAAACTCGACTAAATTAATTATGTTCGATGTAGTGCTCGGGTGACTGTGTTGGTAATGTGTGTGTGGTTTTATTTCATAATTTATGGGTACATTATTCGTTAAGTATATGAGTGTGGTGGCCTGTTGGTAGCAGACCGGATGGAGCTGCAGAGGAGAGGAGCTACGTGGGTTCGAATACCAAGGCTTATTTATTAATTTTAGCATCTTGCAACTAGCGTAAAAAATAAAACTACATAATAATGTAACTAAAGAAAGGTGGGCTATAGTTTCAGCACATTACCGAAAGTATACCTACGTCCCCTTCCCTCGCGGTATCGGGAAGCGGCGCCAGTGCCATCTTGCGCTGATCCAGACCATCGCGCGTCGGCTGACTGCGTATCGTGAGCATATGTAGTATCGTAGCTTGTATTTAACTTAAGATATTGATTGTACAGTTCCTTTTATTAAATCTTTATCGGTGTAAAGAACATTAGTCTTTTCATCAACCACACCCTTGATTCCACCTTATAACAAGCTAGCAAAGCGGCAATTGCAAAGGTTAATTAAAAGTTTCCGCAGATATAATATAAAAATAATACAAACATCGGCAATATAACTATCAAAAAGAGACTCAATGCACATTACCCACACCAAAGAAGATATTAAACATAGTTTTTGTACGTTTTACGATTAACATTATAGACATTACCATGCATAATAACAAATAAGAAAAACATTCTGAGGAATACAGTAAGACCATAGAGAATTTAAAAAAAAAATGATTGATCGCCGTTGTAAACGTAGGGCGTGGCTGATGAAGCGACTAAAGTTAAAAATAATATTTCTAATCGTAATTATGATTATGGGCTTGTAACGTTGTCTTAATTATAATACAGGGCAATAATAGTCCGATATATTAAATACTATAGATACTGAATCATGTATTTCTGCGTGGGCGGTGTGAAGGTCAAACGACACATACCGCCTTATTACAAAACGTGGTTTATCTAAAAAACTTTAGTTTAAATCGCAATAAACTATGGTTTATATGAAATTCATATTACAAAAAGTGGTTTAACGATAAACCATGGCCTTTTTTATGGTTTATCGCTAAACCAGACCGCCCCCCTAGGTTACGGTGGTCTAAATCGTAAACTTCCAACTATTTATTTTGGATTTAGTGTCTATTTCATCGTATTATGTTACTTTTACTCTAAAATTGATATTAATATGACGAATTTGTTCGTTATTAAGGATTTCGAAGCGTTTGAGCGATTAAAAACGTCATGTCGGCCCAACAAAAGACGTCTACGCGTCAAACCCTGTTTTAATTTTTTCCAATAAAAATATACGCATAAGGATAGGTTTACCAAACATATTGCAATGTCCATATAATAATGTTGGTTTACTCACTTTTTTCTCACTACTCAAATTCATAGACCATTTTTCATTTTGTAGGTCCACCACAACACGATATTATTAAATTAGATTACTATGTAATTACATAAGCGATAATTATTTTATATCACTTCACTTCACATACTTCGTTGACTAAATAGTAAATGCATTCCAATGCTAAATGAACTTATTTTAACTCGCGATAGTTTTGTTTATTGTTATGGTTTCTTGTAACGCGCCAGAATGTTACGTTCCATCACACGTGTTTGGATGTGTGACTAGCTAATATAACATGAAACAAATGAAAAAAATTTTTTTTATTATACTCGATATACCAACCAATATTCACATTCTAGCAAAATGTCCAACCCTCAATAGGTCCAATACGCCTAAACATTATTTAATCATTAAAATTTTATTAAAACGCATTCTTTTCTGTGGATATGGAACGTTGCGATGGAATGATATCATGTTGAACGAATATTATTTGTATTAATCTGTGGTGGGTGTATAAACTACGGTTCAAAAGAATGAACCAAGGGAACCACGGTTTATTTATGTTTTGTAATACAAGTAAATTTAAACCATGGTTCTACAGATTAGACTGGTTTTGCTAGACTAGGTTTAAACCAAGGTTTATTTCGCTTTTTGTAATAAGACCGATAAAGTTTAGATTAGGGGTCCTACTATATAGAATCCGAAGTTCGAATCTTCGTGACGTTTTTCGTTTCGAAACCTACTCTGTAACACGAAATTCGAAACTTCGGATCGAAGAATGAATGATTCGAATATATCGGCAATCCGAACATTTACATTTTTATTTACTATATTCATCCGAAACGAAGTTCAAAACTTCGGACGAACGAAGTTTGTGACGATACGAATGTATCTACTCTGTAAATGTTCGTATTGCCGATATATTGGAACAATTCATTCTTCGATCCGAAGATTCGAATTTTGTGTTACAGAGTAGGTTTCGAAACGAAAAACGCCACGAAGTTTCGAACTTCGTTTCGGATCTATATAGTAGGGCCCTAGCACGGGGTACTATGGATACATACGCCTACGGTATTCCACAATGGAGAGTAAGGTTCAGTTGATGTTAGCCTATAGAGTTTTGACGGAATTCCTATAAAATGAAATGAAATTAAAATATTTATTGAATCCATAAAACGTCCTACATTATTTAAATTTAATCAGTTTTTTTTTCAAATACCACCTGGTTTATAGGGCCGTTTTCGCCAAAGAAGAATGGCCACAACTCTAGCGTTGCTCTTTTCAAAATACGTGTACAAAACAGTGATCTTACAGGAGTTGCAATTCAGAGCAGTTCATAATCATTAAATTTATAAAATAATAATTATTCATAGTCATTTTGTACAGTACTATATCAGAGCAGACTAATAAAGATTATTAAGAAATATTCAGATTTCCCCACGGTATTTTCCTTCACGGTATTCTCTTTTTCCTTCTTTTAAATCCATCCCATGGTTGTCTGTAAGACATTGCTTTAAGCGATAAGACCGCCATTTGTACTTTTTATATTTTTTTGTTTCTGTATGTTGTATTTTTTTTTTTATGTGTACAATAAAGATTTAAAATAAATAATAATAAATATTTTCCGTTATTATAAAAATGCGTTTCATTTTTCAGATGTGTCTTGGAATCTCTTATCTGCAGTCTACAGATTCTGCCGATCACAGATTATAGATAAAGTTTTATTAGTCCTACAATTAATTTCTCTAGTAATCGTGTAGCATTTAATAGAACAGTCAAGCAACTTTTTTGTTGGATAATTTGGCTGAATCACTCTAGTATGTATTTAATTTACATGTTTTATTATTTTATTTTATATGTATTTATTATTAATTTTATTGTATGTATATATTAAAGAGTTATATATAAATTATATATTCAAGATTTTACCATAACTGTTTCTGTTTTATGTTTTATGCGCCTACCATGTTTTTTTTCACCACCCAACGGTTGACTGGCAGAGAATGCCTCAGGCACTAAGTCGGCCTTTAATCGAGCTTTGTATAAAAAAACTTAATAAATAAATAAAATATTTACAATTATCGCTAAGAAACAGATTGCACTAATGCAGCAGAGACAAAAACAAAACAAAACGCAAAGCTTCTCAAGGACAGAGTCACAAGAAGACACTGGCTTGGCCTAAATAAAATCGCATCTGCGGAAAAAATCCCACTTAATTAGATACCTAATTAGCGCGTAAATATGCACACTATATTTCTGTTGCAAATATTATTTAAATGTAAATAGAGGAGGTTAAATATGAGATGGCAGTTGCAACGGTTTAATACGTCGTGACGTTGGTAAAATGTACGTAACGTTGTATTCCGCACACACGGCATCGCGTTTCATATCAACAGAACGTTTAAACCCGGAATAGTAGACAACCGCAAATATTTATATTTTGTTGCGTTATTTATTTTGTAAATGAAAAATTTTGTTATGTTTATATTTTGCGTAAAATTATTCTGAAGTATTATTACTCTTACAGTGGGTACAAACGTACATGCTCGATAAAATTGCTCGATTTCGAGAATGTACGAATATGTGTACTATGCAAATCTCAACACAAAAGCTCGAAACCAACCGAATTGTTCGATTCGAACAAGGGGGGCTACTCTTTGAATCGATACAAATTTCGTATGTTCGGACGCCGCAAATAATGTGCCTAGATACTCCATTTTTTTTCATTCATCAGCCAAAGGAAGTCCACTGCTGAACATAGGCCTCCCCCAATGATTTCCACAGAGACCTGTTGGAGGCAGCCTGCATCCAGCGACGTCCCGCGACCTTTACCAGGTCGTCGGACCATCTAGTGGGTGGACGTCCTACGCTGCGCTTTCCGCTACGTGGCCTCCATTCGAGCACTTTCCGAGCCCATCGGTCATCAGATCTTCGCGCTATGTGCCCTGCCCATTGCCACTTCAACTTGCTAATTCGGTGGGCTATGTCGGTTATTTTAGTTCTCCTACGGATCTCCTCATTTCTAATTCGATCTCGTAGGGAAACCCCGAGCATAGCCCTCTCCATAGCTCGTTGAGTGACTTTGAGCTTCCTAATAAGGCCATAGTGAGAGGCCACGTCTCGGTGCCGTAAGTCGTCACTGGCAACACACAACTATCGAAGACTTTCGATTTAAGGCACTGAGGTATTTTGGACGAGAAGACGTCGCGTAGTTTCCCGAACGCTGCCCAACCGAGTTGGATTCGACGATTGACCTCTCTCTCGAAGTTGGACCTGCCTAACCGGGCCACTTGTCCTAAATAGACATATTCGTCAACAACTTCAAGAGTCGAGACCCCAACACCGATGGGGTGGGCACAACATGGACATTCGACATGATCTTCGTTTTGTCCATGTTCATTTTAAGACCCACCTGTTGGGAGACTCGATTGAGTACTTCGAGCATAGTGCTAAGGTCTTCCAGCGATTTTGCCAAGACTACAATATCGTCGGCAAACCGAAGGTGAGTGATGTACTCGCCGTTGATGTTGATGCCGAATCCTTTCCACTGCAAGAGCTTGAAGGCATTTTCCAGCGCGGCAGTGAACAGTTTCGGAGATATGACATCTCCCTGTCTCACGCCTCTCTGTAGTGGAATAGCCTTCGTACTCTGATCTTGTACTCGGACCGACATGGTGGCGTTGATGTATATACACTTCAACACTTCGATGTACCGATAGTCGATATGGCACCGCTGGAGAGACTGTAGCACAGCCCAAGTCTCGATCGAATCAAAGGCTTTCTCATAGTCCACAAACGCTAAACAAAGCGGCAAGTTATATTCATCGGTTTTTTTGTATAACTTGCCGAAGCGTATGGATATGGTCTATGGTACTAAAGCCTTTTCGGAAACCGGCTTGTTCGGGAGGCTGGAAGTCATCAAACCTGCGTTCGAGACGATTTGTGATGACCCTCGAAAACAACTTATAGACATGGCTCAGAAGCGAGATGGGCCTGTAGTTCTTCAGCAAAGTGTTATCACCTTTTTTGAAGGACAAGACCACCACGCTCCTGCTCCATGCCTCCGGCGTTGAGCCCTCGAGAAGGACAGAATTGAAGAGCTTCTGAAGGACCTTCACTATTGGCGTTCCGCCCGCTTTCAGAAGCTCTGAAGTGATTCCGTTCTCGCTCGGCGCCTTGTTGTTTTTAAGTTGCTTCAGGGCCATCTCAATCTCACACAGGCTGATGTCCGGGATATCATCACTAAAGTGTCGGATCAACTCGGCTCTCGGGTCTTCGGCCGAGCTTACAGCAGGTTGGGCAACCGAGGTATAAAGCTGCCCGTAGAACCTCTCGATCTCCCTTAATACCTCTGCCCTCGTCGATACCACGCGGCCGTCGTCCGTCTTCAGCCTAGACAACTGGCTTTGCCCAATAGATAAGTATCTTGCAAACACTTTGGAGCCTCCGTTCCGCTCAATTGTCTCCTTAATGCTCACAGTATTGTGAGCACGGACATCGTGTCGCAAGGACTTCCAGATCTGTCTATTGAGCCGCAGATATGCTTCGGCGTTGTCGGAAGACTGCAGTGTTAAAGATCGACGTTTGGCCATGAGGTCAAGAGTGTGGATCGAGAGTTTTTGTGGTCTATCTCTACGGCGAGGTCTAAAATACTTAGATCCCACCGTATGGACAGCTTCTACCAAACCGCTGTTTAGCTCGTCCACTACTTTACACTACACTAGGGTTTTCTTCTAGACAATCAAAGCGATTTGTAAGCTCGAGTTGAAAGCTCTCGGGGTTTTGGATATGTGCGCGAGTAGGTCGGAGCGTAGATTTCATCAAGCGACGCCTTTCCGATTGGACATTGATATTCAGTGTGCCCCTAACCATTCGGTGATCACTGCCGGTTTTTCACCCTGTTGATCACAGAGACATCTCTGAATATCCGTCTATTCGTTGTCAAGATGAAATCTATCTCGTTTCTCGTAGAACCGTCAGGACTCAGCCAGGTCCATTTCCTGTGAGGCGGCTTCTCGAAAAAAGAGTTCATCGCAGAGTCCCTCTTTCTCCAGAAAGTCGGCCAGCCTCTGACCCCTGGAGTTCCGTTGCCCATGTCCAAATTGCCCCACTTTCAACTCTGCATCGCTTCTCTTGCCCAATTTTGCGTTGAAGTCCCCCATAACAACATTGAAGTAGGTTTTGGAAGTATGTATGGCCCGACTTATGTTCTCATACATCTCCTCTACTTCTTCAACTGGGTGTGTCAAGGTCGGTGCGTATACCTGTATGACCTTCAACGAATATCTTTTTGATATTCTGAGTATAAGGTACATTACCCTGCTCGACACACTTTCGATGGATACGATGTTGTTAATGAGAGACCTGTGGACGAGAAATCCGACACCTCCTCGGGACTGTTGGTCGTCCCCCCGGTAGAAGAGCAGGTTACCAAACTTCAAGGTTATCGTATCCTCCCCAATTCTTCGGACTTCCGATAACCCCAGAATGTCCCAGTGTAACCTGCTCAATTCTTCTTCCAGTTCGACAATCTTCTCGTCTGTCCTCAATGTGCGTATATTGTGTGTTACCAGGGCCAGTCGTCGTCGGAGGTGGTAGCCGGGGCCAACCCGGGGATTCTTAGCACCCCCTGCCCCACCGTAACCATGGCTGCTACCATAGCCAGGAATAGTGGGGCCGCCGTGGACTGGGGGCCTGGTCTCTATATGTGTCACCATTATGGGGGTATTTGCCGTTACTCGCCACGCTTGGCAGGCGGGTTGGCGATCGCAGTAGGGGACTGGCGTTAATGACGCTGCTGCCCATCATTAACCGGGGAAAGGAAATAGGATTTTTAGGTAGAGGGTGTTATAGGAAAGGAGAGTATGGCCTGAGGGAGTGGATACTGCAGTCACGGAAGGAAAGTAAAGGTGACTACAGTAGCTCGGGGGCCGAGGTTGCGTACTCGTAGCACCTATACTAGGACAGGCCATGACCACTAGATAGGAGCATCCCTGACCAAAGATACTCCATAAAATGTTAACCTAGATACTCCACAAAATGTTAAAATCCTCTATTTTACGTCGTAACGAAGACTAAGTTCGAAGAAATGGTTAGTATAATAGAGAATAGTATTGACTTTTAGAATTGGAAAACTTATATCTTACCTTCACCGAACGTCGAACACCCGAATATTCGAAGGTTGTATCGTTGCATAGAGTAACCACAAGGGGAGTACATTTCAAACGTTCATAATTCTTGCTTGATGTTTGAAGTAAATATGTTTGTACGTATTCCGTGACGTGGAACATGTTAGTCGTGATTGATATTTTTGTGTAGAGTGTGCGAGTGCGCATACGTAAATTCATTATAATTTTGAGGAACAATTTATCAACATATCAGGAGGAGAGTGTCTATGGAAACTACGTTAAAATAATGTTGTGATAAGCATAAAGAAACCCTAACAAAAATGTACAAGGCAATGCTCACGAAACACAATAACGAATAATCTTCCATTGCTCGAAGAGTTTCAAATGCACTGAACATGTTCTTCTAGTTAGTTTTTACGTGTGGACGCAGGGTGGAGCATCAGTAAATAGCCATACTTGGAAGAAATATGCTCGTTGAGCATGTACGAACATGTGTACCTACCAATACGATGCTTACTCTTTTTGTGTGGGATTAGGGAAGATAGTAAAAAAGTTATTATTTTCCCCAAAATAGCAGTTGATCATATCGAAGCTAAAAGCTAAATAAGACTGATATTATTTGTAACCTTGAACAAAATGGTAACAAGAAAATTTGTAAACATTGAGAGTAGTCAATCCGTAGTCTCTGTCCCCCTTCAGTTGGAGGAAATTTTACTCAATTAGGAAAATGATTCAGTGAATGTCTTTGTGTATAAGGAACATTATTATGAAGGAAGATCAGGTTTCCAACATTAAATAAAAGAACGCTTGGAAAGGTTCCTTACACGTGTATATAGACAAAGGATTTGTATTTTTGATTATTGTTTTATAATTTTGGCTAAGCTGTTATTTTAGACTTGTGTTTTACAAGAAATTTTAGCGTGAATACCGTCGTAACATAATGGTTCTTAAGTTACGATTATCTCTGGTATAAAAGGTATGAATGTTTTTATGACTTGATGCAAGGTTTTTTACAGATATTTACAGTAATATGAAATGATGTTATTCAACAAATATAGGTCAAGATTTTTACTAGGGCTCCTCGATGTATGTCATTTGAAGGTAGATGCATATTCTGCTAAATATTTTAAGAATATTCCTTTTATGAATTAATTAGGTGGACGTCATCGGTGGCGTATTGTACTACATTACGGTTACAAAACTGAGGTCTCGGGTTAAAATTCCGGATCAGGCGAAGTGATATTGGATTTTTCTATTCGTTATCAGTCTTGAGTCAGAAATTTGTGCCCGATATGGCGATAGTCTCGCCACCTGTCACATTGTGGGACGGAACATACAAGGTGAAATGTGGGTATCCTGGCTACTCTGCCTGCTCCGTCTAGGGAAAAGACTTGAGTTTATGTATGTATATAATTCATTAAAGAACGCCGCTGACTAGAGCTTTCTATCATCAACGTGTTATGTTCCATAAATATTCAGACAAAAATATTAAAATTGATATGTTTGTACTAACACGGTCATGGCAATATTTGTTGTAATGGACATATGGGCATTTATAAATCTACTATGATTAAATTATTAGTGGTCACCTGACATCTTCACAGCTTTTTAGTTAGATAACGGTTGTTAAATAAGAATTCACGTTTTCGATGCCCACGCCAGGTAAATGCTTGTGGGATCCAAAAGTACTTACATATATCTTGTCTGAGTTTTAGTCACATACACACATACATAAACTCACGCCTTGTTCCCAGAAGGGGCAGGCAGAGGTGCCAGGGCACCCACATTTCGCCTTGTATGTTCCGTCCCACAATGAGATAAGTGGCGAGCCTATCGCCATGTCGGGCACAAATTCCTGACTCGGGGCTGATACTGAATAGAAAAATTCAATATCACTTTGCCCAATCCGGGATTCGAACCCGAGACCTCAGCTTTGTAACCTTACCGTAGTAAAACTACGCCACCGCGGCAATCGAGTTTAGTCCTATAGAAAAATCAGCAATTTTAGATAACCACGACTCCACGATTGATCTTAATTTTGGTCAGGACTATACTGGGTATACCAAGACTTCTACCGAAAATGAAGCCGGGTGGTAGCTTTAGTGAGTACAAACACAATGCTACTAAAATTTTCGCAAAAAAAACGCGACAATTTTTTTTAATGATTTTTTAAATATCGTAATTTTTGAGTGGTAGATCCATAGTTTTTGCTAAAATAATAATTTAAACTCTTTTATACCTTAGAATCCTTATAAATAAAAATACACTATTATTTTAGGGGGTGTAAGGGGGAACGAATGTCAACTTAGTGCTCCAAGTCAACCTCACCTGCTCGCGGTGCATCCTGCTGACTAACCAACGAGGCTCTGGCGACCGATGCACGGCGGTATATCCATGCCATATTGACGTAGCTAAATACCACAGACCAGTGACGGGCAGCAGCGTCACTGGTGCGAGAGGTTGCGTCCTGCGATCGCCAACCCGCCTGCCCAGCGTGGCGATTATGGGCAAACCCTCTTATGGCTAGCACCACAATTAAACGGCCCCCAGTTCCCGGTCGCCCCGCTATTCCTGGCCAAGGCGGCGGCCACGGTTACGGCGGGGTAGGGGGTGCTAAGAATCCCCGGGCTACGAAAGGCCGCCAACACCAACTGATTCTGGCTACGTACAACGGACGCACACTACGGCTCGATGAACATCTGGCAGTACTAGAAGAGGAGCTGAAGTGTATAAGATGGCACGTTTTGGGGTTATGTGAAGTCCGAAGAGAGGGTGAGGACACCATCACATTAGATTCGGGCCATCTTATGTATTTCAGAGAAGGAGACCAACCCTCTCAAGGTGGCGTAGGGTTTTTGGTCCACAAGGCCCTCTCTGACAACGTTTTAGAAATCTCCAGTGTGTCGTCCAGGGTAGCATACCTTGTGATCAAACTCACCGAGAGGTACAACCTCAAGGTTATCCAGGTATATGCACCGACTTCGACACATTCGGATGATGAAGTGGAAGAAATGTATGAGGACATTTCAAAGGCTTTGCATAACACCACAAAGGCTCACTTCAACGTTGTCATGGGGGACCTCAATGCTAAAGTAGGAGTACATGCAAGCGGTGAATCGGTAGTAGGACCACATGGATATGGAAACAGAAACTATAGGGGGCAAATGCTGGTCAACTTCCTGAGTAAAGAAGGGCTTTTCTTAATGAACTCATTCTTTAAGAAACAGCCCCAACGGAAGTGGACGTGGCAAAGCCCCGACGGTATGACGAAAAACGAGATTGACTTCATAATGACGGACAAGAAGCGGATATTTAGAGATGTCTCAGTGATCTCCAGGTTTAAAACCGGAAGTGATCACCGTCTCGTCCGAGGCACTCTAACTATCAATTGTAGCTTTGAGCGTGCCCGTCTTATGAAGTCTACGCTCCGACCAAATCTGTTCCGTGCCGTGGTTGGGTCTGAAACGTTCCAGTTGAACCTGGAGAACCGATTCGCTGCTTTGGAAACTACAGTTTGCGCTGATGTGGATCAAGAACTCAACCAAGTGGTGGAAATCCTCAGGGAGGAAGGGACCAGGTTCTGGGAGATGCGGAGGATCCGAAAGGGGTCTAAACTTTCGGCAGAGACTCTGCAGCTTATGCAGAAGCGACGCGATGACGTGGCTGTTACTTCGGCAGACCAGCGGTCACTGAACCGAAACATAACCAAGCTGGTTAGACGCGACCTTCGAAGGTTCAATACGCGCTCTGTAATGGAGGCGATTGAGCTAAATCGGGGGTCGAAAGTCTTCGTTCAGCAGCTGGGCCGAAGTCATATCACCAAGCTGACCACATCATCCGGAAAAATCGTCACTTCTAAGCCGGAGATTCTGTCGGAAGTTCAGGACTACTACGGGAGACTCTACGCATCTCACATGCCCTGTCCAGAACCCGATTTTGAGGATCGACGAGCCACTCTTACACGCCACTACTCAGACGAGCTGCCAGAAATCAGCCTAGACGAGATTGTGATGGCTCTCAGGCAACTTAAAAATGGAAAAGCCCCTGGCGAGGATGGCATTACGTCTGAACTGCTGAAGGCAGGAGGAACACCTGTACTTAGCCAGCTTCAGCGGATTTTTAATTCCGTCCTCTTTTCGGGGAGAACTCTAGGACATGGAGCAAGAGTGTCGTTGTATTGTTCTTCAAAAAAGGAGACAAGTCCCTCTTGAAGAACTACCGACCGATTCTCCCTCTTGAGCCATGTCTATAAGTTGTTTTCGGGGTCATCACAAACCGTCTCGCGCGTAGACTCGACGAGTTTCAGCCTCCGGAGCAGGCTGGGTTTCGAAGAGGATATGGCACCATAGACCACATACATACAGTACGGCAGATTGTACAGAAAACAGAGGAGTATAATCTGCCCCTATGTCTGGCGTTTGTGGACTATGAGAAGGCCTTTGACTCCATTGAGATCTGGTCTGTTCTGGAATCCTTGCAACGTTGCCAAGTTGATTGGCGATACATCCAAGTGTTGAAATCATTGTACGAAGCTGCCACTATGTCCGTCCAAGTACAGAATAAGCAGTCTGAACATATCCCTCTGCATCGAGGCGTGAGACAAGGGGACGTGATCTCCCCCAAATTGTTCTCAAACGCATTGGAAGATATGTTCAAGACCCTAAACTGGAAAGGTCGCGGCATCAACATCAATGGCGAGTATATTTCACACTTGAGATTTGCGGACGATATCGTCATAATGGCTGAATCCGTGCAGGATTTGCACCATATGTTGACCAGCTTAGCTGATTCTTCAGCTCGCATCGGTCTCCGGATGAATTTGGATAAAACCAAAATAATGTTTAATAAACATATTGATCCGGAACCGATCGTTGTGCACGGAGCTCCTCTTGAGGTTGTTTCGGAATATATCTACCTCGGCAGAAACTGCAATTAGGTAGAAACAACTTTGAGAGTGAGGCTCGAAGAAGAATCCAGCTGGGCTGGGCAACATTTGGGAAACTTCGTCGGGTCTTCTCGTCGCCAATACCGCAAAGCCTGAAGACGAAAGTCTTCAATGAGTGCGTCCTACCCGTAATGACATACGGTGCCGAGACGTGGACACTGACGGTGGGACTGGTTCACCAATTCAAAGTCGCTCAACGAGCAATGGAGCGGGCTATGCTCGGTGTTTCCCTGAAGGATAGAATCAGGAATGAGGTTATCCGACAGAGAACCAAGGTGACCGACATAGCCCAGCGTATCAGCAAGTTGAAGTGGCAGTGGGCTGGTCACATTTGTCGGAGAACCGACAACCGTTGGGGTAGACGTGTTTTCGAGTGGAGACCGCGCCTTGGTAAGCGTAGTGTAGGACGCCCTCCAACGAGGTGGAGCGATGATATCCGAAAAATGGCTGGCAGCGGTTGGAGACGTTGGGCTGAAGATCGAGCCCAGTGGCGTGCCATAGGAGAGGCCTATGTCCAGCAGTGAACGCGAATAGGCTGATGATGATGATGATGATGATGATTATTTTAGGAAAAAAATGAATTTACCATCCAAATACTACCATAGAAAAAAATAACAAAAAAAAATCGTCGCTTTTTTTTTCAACAGTTTCTGTTGCAATGTGTCTGAACTCACTAAAACTACCACCCGGCTTCGTTTTCGGTAGCAGTCTTGAGATACCCTATATAATTGTGAAGTCTATTAATCAGTTAGTTAATAGGTCACCGTATAAAAAATTGCACAGATTTTTGACACAAACATCTGCCTCGCCACACGCCCACAATATCTCCCGCTGTAAAAGCAAACGATAAAATTGATTGATTTCATTCAATTAGCAAACAATACATCGTATCCAGTAAGAATTAACGGTACCAGGTTTTCTGGTTTGCGGTCCGTGGGAATCAATCGGTATTGAGGCTCGGTAGCCTTTCATATGGGTTAATTGTTTTGTGTGTTTTCGATAACTGTCCTCCGCTTTACAGTGGTAGGGATGAGATGAATAAATATTATAAGCAACTTTTCGTGTACACGACAACAGCATTGGTAATTGGAAAATTGTTTGCGTTTCAATAATTATAGAGGTTAATTAAGTATCGCCGACCGATCTTTGCATTGGGAAATTGGCAATGTTTTAATCCTTCTTCATATTTATTACTTATAACAACAAATGCAATTTCCGCAACGAGACAAATGTTTGTGAGGCCTACAAGTATTTGTGTCGGGTCAGGGTGTTTCTGAGACAGAAAAGTCTCTCGTAGTTTTTGATACCCATGGATCAGGCCTATGAATGTGACTGTTGGTTGTAATTATTATTAGTTTAAGGTTTTGATCTGAAAGGGTAGTTACAAATCAGTCGAAGTGACACTGGAAAACTAGAAATGTTGGTATCGTGACCAGAATGAGTTTCTATCAGAAATAAGCACTTGAAATAATATAACAGTTAGTATTTTTTATTTTTATTTATTCATTCTTTACTGCACACAAAAAATGACAAAGTATACAATATTTTTCATATAAAATTAAAGAGTACAGTTGGCGGTCTTATCGCCCTAGGCGATTTCTTACAGACAACCTTTGGATGGATATAAGAAAAGGATAAGAAGAGAGGGCAGTATAGAATTTAAAGAAAACTAAAAACATGCTCTTATAAGGAATAGGTAAACAAATTATTTATAGTGAATATATACATGATATATGATACATAATTATATAATACACTTAATATACATACATATATAAATATTTCTATAGATAAACATAGACATAAATATACATACTAAATATAAATTATAAATTACCTATTGAGACAAAAAGAGGAAATAAAAACTTCTTAATGCAGCTACTTAGAGAGAAAGATCTTTTCTTTAAGCATTTTTTTGAAAGATGTCAATGTTTGAGCTTGTCTTATGACAACTGGTAATGCATTCCACAGTCGAACGGCTTGCACTGTATAGGACCTATCCATGAACGTTGTGGTATGCATAGGTATTCTCAGTTTCAGATTCTCCGACGACCTCAAGGACCTTGAATGAGACTCATGGAGAAATAGAAAACGTTCTTTGAGATATGATGGAGTGAGAGGATTGAACAAAATATTGTAAAGAATATTACATTCTAATGCTAAATAAATAATACTCGGAACGAACGTCATTGAACATAAAACGAATTATACTTAATTTAGTGGGACATGACCAGATCGGAGTCTCAAAGCCATTAAAATGTCTTGCCTGTTTAGCCCGCTCACATTGAACCAAAGTGAACGAGGAAGAGAGGGTTGGATTACCTTATACCAAATGCCCTTCACCAAAGATCTTTTGTCAAAGTATTCTGACCAAAATCATAGCACATTTGTCTTACTACTGGTAGTTGCTCAGTATTTGATGGTAAACACTTAAAAAATTCTCCATCAGACCCGGCTTCGTTCGCCAGACGATCCACTGCCTCATTTCCCTTTAGTCCAATATGTGATGGTAGCCACTGAAGTATAATTGTTTTGTTTTTAGCCAGGATTCTAAAAATGGATTCTATAGTAGAATAAGCGATAGAAAACCCTCTAAAAGATGTGGTGCATTTGAATAAATGGAGTAATGCGCTTTTTGAGTCCGAATATATGACGTACCGATCATAGTCCAAGGATTCGACATACGCTATGGCCTCCGCGAGAGCGATTAACTCTAAATGCATGATAGATATTTTTGAGCAATTTTAAGTTTAAAAGAAGTTCCTGCTTGAATATCTAAGAATGCAGCACCAGAACAATTTGCATGCTTAGACCCGTCAGTATAAATAGAATAAAAAATTACACTACTGTTCATTAATCGCTTTACAACAAATATTTCTTAGATGTTGTATGTTATAACTATGCTTTGGCTTATCGATATTAACTAACGACGGTTTAATTATACAAGATAGATCCATATTGCTGACCCAAGTGTCCATAGAGAACATGTCAAACTTGTGAATAATATGAACTGGTTCCTCTCCTATTAAGTCATGTATGTTTACCAGTAGCGGTAGTTTCTTACGTTGCCAGTAGAAATTTGTTCGTGAGTGATGTAGTTCTTCCACAATACGAAGGATAGGAAAATTATAAGCCTTCGATTTGAAATAAAATTTACCTGCTAGGTAACGTCGACGTACAAATAAGGGAGGTAAACATAATTCGGATTCCATGACATGGATGGGTGTGGTTTTGATGAAGCCACCTACCAGTCGTAAGAATGTATTTTGTAGCCTGTCAAGTTTCGCCAGATGAGAATTAGCAGCGCTGTCAAACAGGAAACTCCCAAAGTCTATGCGACTACGAACGAGTGAAACATACAGTCGTCTTAAATTAATGGCGTGTACGCCCCAGTTACAACCAACTAACATTTTGAATATGTTAACAAACTTAACAATTCTTGTACATAGCTCGTCCACGTGTTTCTTCCAACGTAGACCCCTGTCAAGCCATAAACCTAGATATTTGACATTGTCCGTTACTTGCAAAGAAGTACTATTTAAACGGATATCGACACTTTGCCGACGAAAACCCCTGCTAAATACGCAGATTTAGTCTTTGAAGGGGAAATGTCCAAACCCATGTTCGATAACATTTTGGAAATTAAATCTAGCGCAGCCTGAATTTTAAATTGTCCTTCATGAATACGTGAACATTGCACATAAATCGCAAAATCGTCAGTAAAATGTAATGAAATATCTTGCACACACATGACATAAGGGATATTGGACGAAGGGAAGAAGGATCACTTGGGTTGCGGTCAGGCTTAGGTATAGGCAAGATACATATATCGCGCCATTGTGAAGGGACAAAATTATAGATGAAGAATTTATTATATAACGATAACAGGATATGTTTGCCTACATCAGGTAAGTTCTTAATCATAGAGTATGATACATCATCACATCCAGAGATGTATCCTTGTTTTTAATACATTTTTCTAGCTCCTGAATGGAGATTTCACACTCTAAGGTTGGATTATTGTGGTAAATAATGGGGGCAGAAGGCGATACAAAAATCTGGTGTTAATGATCTTAACAATTGTTCGGCACTTATGGTGTCCACGTATCGCCTAGCAGAACGGTATCTTTTTAACCACTTCATTTTACACCACAAATGTGTGGTCGTTGTTGACTCGTCGACTGTAGAGCAAAAATGTTTCCAACTCTCACTTTTAGCCTGACGGATCAGCCGTTGAGCTGTGTGGGTCTTTGTTTTAAAATATCCAAGTTATTTGGAGTAGGATTACGCCTAAAAGTGGCCAAAGCCAACCTTCAGCTGGCTACGGCATGGGAAAGGTTAGAGTTCCAATAAGGTTTGGGTGAGAATTTAGAAGAAGGATTTTGGTTAAATTTAAAAAAGGGAATGTATTTGTTGGCTGCATCATTAAGGATAAGTAGAAATAGATTATAAGCTCTTTGAAGGTCATTGGGTAAACATAGATTTTGAAATTTATTTTTCTAAATAAAACGTATAAGAGGGCCAGTCCGCTTTACTAAAATTTCTTTTCATAATCGGGGGAATTTTGTGAGGACATAATATCGAAATTTTAATCCATAAATGATCACTACCTAAATTTTCATTTAAAACAGACCATTCAAAATTTAACGCGATATCTGAAGTTGCGATAGAAATATCAGGGGATGATTTTTGAATTGTGTTATCCACTAAACGCACTCTTGTATGTGATCCATCATTCAAGGAAATAAGGTTAGCATCTAAAAGCGAATTATAAACTAAGTTACCTCGCCGGTCAGATTGATAAGACCAGCTTACGTGGGTGAGCATTAAATCACCTAAAATTAAAGTTGTGGCGATCCTCCACATTACACACACTTCGGACAGCACACCACATTCATTCGCACATATTTCTTTACTGGATAAATAACGGCACACCAGCTGACCGCCGGCGCTCAGGTAGCTGTGACGTCACCGGACCCACGCCGGCGCAGCCATTTGCCGTGTCGCAGAGTTAGTCGGCTTTTGCTCGATGCGCGCTTCACACGGTCCCTATCGCTTTTGCTTCCGCCTTGCGTACTGTGCGCCTTTGCATATTCCAATATTATTGTGTGCAGGACGAAGACTAATTAATAGTAAATAGTTTAAGCTTGTTTGTGTTTTGATCTTATTTAAGTTATATAAATGTTCTTATAATGCTCTTATGTAAAATATCGTTAAATAAATAAAGCAAACATTCCCTTAGTTATAAACTTATGTATAAGTCGTTGTTGTTGTAATGTATAAAGTCTCATAATTTTCTATGTAAATTGTTATGTGCAATATTGTTACTTATTATATACTAGAGTGTTTATCTATTGGAGATTATATAAAGTTTTGTGTAGTTAGAACAATATTGTCAGACCCTAGTTTATATACTGATTTAAGCATAGTGTCGGGTGCGAGGTCCGCCGAAACTTAGGTGCCTCCACATATTCGGTGCGGAGTATACACCTCGCGGCCCCCGGCACCCCCCGCAGGACCGAGCTACCGCCCCGCAAGTCGCTACAGCGACACCCGCAGCGCGCGCTCTCATTGGCCGAGCGCGCCTGTGACGATCGCGGGCCCGACCCTAGGGATTAGCCCAAAATTGGGAATATAGATCGGCACCCTGGGTCGGGCAAATCAGTTCGGTTCCGGGCCTACAGTGAAGAAAACAGCAAGTAGGTCAGCAAGTCAGCAAGTAGTGAAGAATAAGCAGAATCGCTGCCGGGAGATACCAGAACGAAGCTCTGCAGCTACATCACGACGGTGCCGCAAGTTACGTGTCGTAATTACGCCGCAATTACGTCACTTGTAAACGTACTTCTCAGTGCGAATAAAGTTTCTACTTTCTAATCACTGGTATTATTTACCACGCAGCCAGCAACCCCCGAACATATTCTACAATTGAACGAGGCTGTTCGAAGGCGGTCTCGTTCATTCTGGTCCTTCAGTTCGCCGGATTTGCGTGGAAATATGCCAGTGACTGGATCGGTGGGAAGGCACACCGCCCTCGGCCTCGGCCTCGGCGTCTGCCACGGTGACATCCGCCACTGCCACGACAGACGAGACGGGTGCGTCATGCACTACGGACGACTGTCACCGGCACCGGCACGGATGCTACCACCACGATAAACTCGGAACAGTACCAAAACAACCCGCGGCGAACGAACCTATGGTAGCGGAACCTACCATCGCCCGCCGGTATTGAAGAAAAACCGAGAAGCAAAGCGCCGTCAAGATCAAGAAACAAGAAAACGTCGAAATCTCGCCGCCTTGCCGAAGCCCGAGCCGAACTCGCTCGACTAAAAGTCGAGCTCACCGCCGCCCGAGTCCAACAAATTGAAGCGGACTCGAGCACCGAAGATGACGACAACACGACGGTCGCGGAGATTGAGCAAGAACTCCGCGTCCACACATGGCTACAAAATAGCCCAACTGCTCGCCATCGATAGCGAGCCGCATCAAGCGCCCGCACACCGAAGCCGCCGCGCACGCACCGTCGGGAGTCACCGCCGCACACCCGCCGTGCACACAGTCGTCACTTCACCCGCAACCGACGTCAACAGTAGAGCGCGCACCCGCGCCTCTACACGCCGACCTGCACGCGCCTCCGCCAGCGACCACTGCCGCGTCCTGGGGACCGAACTTCGGCGCTGCACACCTACCGCCGACGTCTACAGTAGAGTGCGCACCCGCGCCTCTACTCGCCGATCTGCACGCGCCCCTCCGCCAGCGACCACTGCCGCGTCCTGGCGACCGAACTTCGGGGTCGCGCAGCTGCCACCGCCGCCTACGCAAGCCACGCCGTGGGACTCCGCCCGCCGCCATCACCGCGGCCGGCCTCGAAGCCGCCGCGAACGCCAATGCGTCGTGGCATCAAAGCCGCACCGCACCGCCGCCGCAACCCGCGGCCGCCGCCGCCGCCGCCGAACACTGCGCCGGGATTGGAGCCCGGCGCCACCGCTCCGCTCGCACCAGCTATGTCGGACGGAGCACTTGCCGTCCCGCCGAAGAGGACGGAGATGCAGCAACTAGCTGCAGCGATCACCAACGCAGTACAAGCTGCGCAAGTAAAGCAAACAAGGTATGTGGAATTACCATTTTTTTAACGGTGATCATCAAGAGTGGCTAACGTTCCGTGCTTCGTATGAAGAATCAGTGAATAATTTCTCGAAGTTAGGAAAACATGTCCCGCCTGCGCCGGAGCCTGCGCGGGACCGCCAGAGAGGCAGTGCAAGGCCTCTTAAATAACGAACGCGGACCCGGACAGCGTCCATGCGCACGCTCGAGATAACGTTTCGGGGCCGACCAGAGTCCATAGCGACAGCCGAGATGGAACGTCCAGAACATACCACGCCTAAGTGAAGCGCCGCGTGACACCTGTACGTTTGCCACAAGATTAGTAATGCAGTGGAACACACTTCGGGCCTTACGATGCATGTACTACATGTACAATCCGGAGATAGCACGGGCCGTTGTGGAAAAATTAACACCCACGCTGAAACATAAGTGGTACGAGTTCGCTGCACTGCAACCGAGGGAGGAACCAGACCTCCTCCAAATTAGAACGCTTCATTCACCGGGAAGCTGAAATCTGCAGCCCATACGCGACTGCAGAGATGGTCACCGAACGACGCGAACAAGTCAAACAAGACAAAAAGTGTTAAACACAGCCGCCACCCCGAGAACTAACGCCACGTGTATTAGTGCGACAAAAGAGGGACACGCGATTTCACAGAGTGCTACAAATCAAGAAAATCTAACAATTGACCAAAGATGTGGACGCAGCCAAGAAGCACCGCGCCTGGTTTCCGTTGCCTGCCCGGAAGCCGCACTCAACACAGCACCCAGCAAGACGAGACGTGCGGCAGAGATGGCGGAACATCCCCATCACCAGGTTGCTGCACTCAAAAAGAAGCACGCCGCACGAAATTAAAAAGGAAGACCGCCGAGGAAGAAAAGGGGAAACGCGATGTGGACAGAACAGCGGGGCAGAA